>ML813054.1:83245-113132 GCA_009831015.1 Picea engelmannii
GGGATTGGGTGTTTTTAAGACTACAACCATACAAACAGATGTCCCTCAAGCAAGCCAAGAAGGATAATAAATTATCACCAAAGTATTATGGCCCTTATAAGGTGTTGCAAAAGATTGGTACTATGGCATACAAATTGGAGTTTTCTGCATCTTCACGAGTATACCCAGTTTTCCATGTTTCATACTTAAAGAAGGTTATATGTGACAAGATCCCAGTTCAAACTATATTGCCAAAACTTGACGAGGAAGAAAAAATCATATTGGAGCCTGAAGCCATCACTGACACAAGAATTCACCAGCTGAGGAATAGATCCATTTCAGAGTATCTCATTAAATGGAGGAAACTATCGGCTGAAGATTCCACTTGGGAAGATGAGTCCTTTATACAGAAGCATCCAGAGTTATTCAAGCGTTGTGGACAACACTTGTCTCAAGGGGAGGGGCATGTTAAGTCCTAAATAGTGGCTCATTACCCCTTAATTGGGGCATATTATATTAGTAATGTTATTTTATTTATGACGGCTTTAGTCCATTAGTTGTAATTATACCTCCTAGTCTCCTATATATACAAAGGAGACATTTTCATTTTGAATCATCTTGTAATTGAACATTTATGTGGGCATAAGGAGGTTTCCCCCTTGAAGAGGCTTATTATCTGAAATTATCTCTTTTTCAAGGCGTTGAGTACTTATTCTGAGGTTTTTCTATGCTATATTGATATTTGGTTCCTAACATCGAAGCTGCCCAAAGGACCATGTGCGAAGTTGCAAGGAATCCTAGAGAACCATTCCTTAAGAATAATGGGTGCACAAATTCATTAACACACTAGACACAACCCCTATCAATTGGTACCTTCAAGCGGAGTTGCGCCTCATCACTGTAGATTGGGAAGGTATGACTCAAAACTTTGTAACCACCTTCTTATTTGACAATCAATATCCTTCAGTAGATTAAGCATTACATATTGTAAGACATAAAGTATTTGAGGAGGCCTCTAGCCTCCCTTTAGAACAAGAAGAGGATGAATGGACTGTGCCTCTCCAGAAACTGCAAGGCTCTTACAACATCAATGTTGATGAAGACGATGATCCTAGGAAGGTAAACATTGCCAAAATAGAGGGCCAGAGAGATGTCGAAGGACTGGGAGTTGAGCCACCATTCATTGAACAGTCGATCAAGATTAAGAAGATCAATATTAGAACATAGCAAACACTGAAGCTTGCAAATGTTAGAGATTATTGGGATGCTGCTACTATTGACAAAATAACAGAGTTACTGCATGAATATCAGGACTTGTTTCCGACCAAGTTTAATAATATGAAGGGCATTAAACGACCTATGGGAGAGATGAGGATCCCTTTGAAACCAGATGTAAGACCAGTCAAACAGAAACCCTACAAATTGAACCCTAAGTATAAGGAGAAAGTGAAGATTGAGCTCGATAGAATGCTGGAAGTAGGAATTATAGAACCTGTCGAAGAGTCAGAATGGATTAGCCCTATGGTGGTGCAAGACAAGAAGATAGGAGAGATCAAGATCTATGTAGATCTCAGGAAGCTGAATGATGCATGTTTACATGACCCCTTCCCTACACCATTCATTGATGAAGTGTCAGATAATGTGGGAGGCCAGGAGGTATATTCTTTCACAGATGGATTTTTCGGATACCATCAAATCCAGATTGCCAAGGAAGATCGCCATAAGACCACATTTGCAACTGAATGGGGATCCTACCAGTATACAGTGATGCCATTTGGATTGAAGAATACCCCAACCATCTTTTCCAGGGTGGTGGTCGAAGCATTCAAGGAGTTTCTACATGAATTTCTAGAAGCATATTTTGATGATTGGATTGTTTTTAGTTTATTGAAAAATCATATGGAATGTCTAAGGATAATGTTGGACAAATGCAGGTAGTGTCAAATTGCCTTGAATCTGAATAAATGCATCTTATTTTCACCATTTGGAGTGTTGTTAGGTCATATTGTATGCAAGCAGGGATTGTTGGTAGATCCATCTAAAATTATTATTATAGTTGATTTACCCCCTCCTACTTCAGTCAAACAGCTGTGCACTGCGCTGGGACATACTGGATATTACAAGAAGTTCATTAAAGGATGTGCCCAGATTACAACACCTATGGAGAAGATTTCGAAGAAAGACTGTCAGTTTAGTTGGACCGAAGAATGCCAGCAAAGCTTCAACACACTAAAACAGAAAATGGTTACTGCGCCCATTCTGGTTTTCCCAGATTGGAGCAAGGAATTTCACGTGCATGTCGATGCATATTCCATTGCATTGGGAGCTGTGTTAGCACAACCTGGCGAAGGATATATTGACCATCTGTTAGCTTTTCCTAGTAGGAAACTATCCACTGTTGAGATTAATTACACCACTACTGAGAGCGAAGGATTAGCCATGGTGTATGCGCTGCAGAAATTTCGCCACTACTTGTTGTGAGAACACTTTAAAATGTTTACTGATCACTCCGCGTTGAAATACCTAGTCAACAAGCCAGTGTTGGGGGGGAGAATATGCATATGGCTTCTGTTATTTCAAGAATATGAGTTTGAGATCGTAGTTAAGCCAGGAAGAATGAACA
Source organism: Picea engelmannii (assembly GCA_009831015.1). Classification (NCBI taxonomy): domain Eukaryota; kingdom Viridiplantae; phylum Streptophyta; class Pinopsida; order Pinales; family Pinaceae; genus Picea; species Picea engelmannii. The sequence continues at coordinate 85,848 of ML813054.1, forward strand.
AAGGCCTTGACCACTTGTCAAGGTTGGAACATGGAGAAGAGTTGACCAGTTTGGAGGATACACTGTCGGATGCACAGTTACTGGCCATTAGAAAGATTGATGACCACTTCGCAGAGATAGTCAAGTTCTTGTCAACAGGAATGGCACCTAGCGAGTATACACTTTCACAGAAGAAACAGCTAGTAGTACGCACTGCAGACTTTTCACTTATAGTTGGACAGCTATACAAGATGGGACCTGATGAGATATTGAGAATGTGTGTTATGGAGGTAGAGCGACCATTGATCCTCGCAGAAGTTCATGAAGGCATCGCAGGAGGACATTACGCAGGGAAATCAACTGCGTAGAAGGTTCTTAGAGCTGGCCTTTGGTGGCCTACCTTACACAGAGATGTTAAAGACTATTACAGAGCCTGCGATGTATGCCAAAGAGTTGGAAAACCATCCAGAATAGATGAAATGCCATTAGCACCACAGCTGACCCTACAAGCATTTGAGAAATGGGCCATTGACTTCGCGGGACCAATAAAACCACCAGGAAAGCGCACAGGAGCAAGGTACATAATTACTGCAACAGAGTACTTGACTAGATGGGCCGAAGCAAGAGTAGTTAAGGACTGTAGTGCAACTACAGCTGCGCGATTCATATTTGATGACATCATCACCAGGTTTGGATGCCCAAAGATCCTTATGAGTGATCAAGGCACACATTTCATAAATAAAATAGTTGAAGTCTTGATTGAGGAATTTGCAGTTCACCATCAGAAGAGCACACCTTACCATCTACAAGCAAATGGAACAATGGCAACATTTAACAAGATCTTGGAGACAGCGCTGACGAATATTTGTAGTGTGAACAGGGATGACTGGGATTTAGGAATACCAACAGTACTATGGGACTATAGAACCACTTGCAAGAAGCTAACAATGTAGACCCCTTTTAAGTTGGTGTATGGTCTCGAAGTAGTTGTCCCAGTGGAATATTTGATACCAAGCCTAAGAATTGTTGACTTTACAGATATGGATGACATTGGCATTGTTCGAGAGAGTCTTGCACAGTTGGTCGAACTTGGAGAAGATAGATTCATTGTAGGATTCCATCAGCAGGTACAAAAGGAAAGAGAGAAGGCCTATCATGACAGGCACATCAAGAAGAAGGCATTTAAATAAGGTGATCTAGTATTGGTATATGACAGTAAGTTCATCAAACACCCTGGGAAGTTTAGAACGCATTGGCTTGGGCCATATGAGATCGCCTATGTTACAGAAGGAGGAGGTCTGCAGTTGAAGACTTTTAATGGAGAATGGAAGGAAGGTTCGGTGAACGGGAGTCGGCTGAAGTTGTATTATGACAACCAGATGCCTCACAGCTCTTAGTAAAAGCATGAGGAAAAGGGTCTAGGTACCAGATGCAGTTGAAACTGGGTACTAGACACAGAAAAGATAGTATGCACAAGGAAGGAGAGGAGGCATAGAGCAGAAAGCAGAGGGTGCACTGCGCGGTCTAAAGTCGAAGTAAAATAGAAGGATCAGATCTGAAGTGCCTCGGGACGAGTCACAGGTGAGTGTTGGGGGCATGTTGGCCCTTGGTTATGGAAGTAAGCGAAGATCAAGGAAGAAAAGGCAAAATGCGAATTATGCGGAAGACACAATGATTATTACTGGGTCAAAGTGAACAAAAGAGCAGAAAAGACGAAGCGAAGTAAAATGAAGCAAGTCGTTGGACGAGGAGATTGAGGATGACAGATCAACCAGGAAGAGGGATCGTGGACAACTCAACAAGCGGAAAAACCCACCGTTGGATGCTTTGGAGCACCGCACGAAAAGGAAGGAATGACAGGCTGGCGAAGCCCTGAAAATGTGGGTCAAGTTGACCTAGGGTTTTAGACACCTAGGGTTTTGGTATCTAGGGTTTTGACACCTAAGTTTCAGCCTAAGGATGTCAATGAGTGATTGTAATGTATAAATAGAGGTCTAAAGGACCTAGCATGGGTTGATGTTATTGTTGTTATTGTCTTTGTCATTGTGTGATCGAGTGAGTAATATTGTGTGAGAGAGAAGTGTTGAGTACGAGAGCCTTCTGTATTGTAAGATCTTCAGTTGGGTGCGAAGATCAACCCTGCAACTGGGTGCGCATGGAGGGGAGAGATAGCGAGGAGAAGAAAGAAGATATGCTAGCTAAGAGCGCAGACAAGAACTGTATGTTTCATACTAATATATTTAAAGCATAGCTCTGTGGACGTAGCCCTAGAGAGAGGGTGAACCACGTATACCTTGTGTTGTGTGTGATGGATGTTATGCTCTTTACTCTTTGATATATTGTTATTGCATTACTGTGTTAGATCTGATAGATAGTTGTGCGGAGTAGAGTTAAGTTGGTAAGAGAGATATAAATGATGTGTTGTTCTAGTACTAGATCCACTTGATATTCCCCTTGGTTATAGAAATCTTTGTCCTGCAACCCCCCCATAGCTACTTCGGGTGAGACTGCATCTGCATTGTAGGTGTTGCCGAGAGGGCCAATAGTTAGGGCTTGTTGGTGCGCTCTTGGAGTTGAACCCTGGGTCTGCCCCTATGCCAACACCATGACAAATATGGACTAGGATATAGTGAGACAGAGAAAGGCTCAAGCTCCAAGGCAACATAATAGAGAAGCTACACAGAAATAGTCAGAGGCTCTGCACCACCCAGAAGGTTCAGATATCAAAATCGGCAGCAACCAACAATGGAGAGATCCCGAGAATAAGAAGGATTCAGAAGAGCAGCACCATTCAGAAGATCTCCCCCCCCCCCAAGGTATCCAACTATTTTTCTTGGTTTATGTTATTCATGTAATAATTTTGGCCATAAAGTTGTGAATTGTAGAGCCAACACAAAAAAACAAAAATAACTATGAGGGCTACACAAGAAATGGTTATTCAAGAAGATCTCATGAAGCACAAAGTAGAAGCTACAACAAATTTGAATCTGTAAGCACTGAAGTAGAATGCTACAAATGTAACAACTTTGGACACATGGCCAAGGATTGTAGATTGATTGTTCCTCTTAGAGAATCACAACAAAATATCAACAGTCACAGACAAGAACCACAAAGAATACGGGTAAAAAAGCGGGATCAATTTAACAATGAAGAATGCACGCTTGCACTACAAGCTAAACACAAGAGACGTGGATGGTATGTTGACAATGGATATTTAAAGCATATGACAGGTGATATCGACATGTTTCTAACATTGAAGAAGGAAAAAGATGGATCAGTTACATTTGGGAATGACAACTCAGCCATAATTATTGGAAAAGGGACAGTTAAGCTTAGAAGCAAGGACGCCAAAGCAGAAAATATTGAAGACATGAAACACAATCTACTAAGTGTGATTCAAATGTGTGACCAAGGACACAAACTTGTGTTTGATTCTCATAAATGTGAAACAAGAAAAGCAGGTTCAGATAGATTGGTGGCTACAACTGTGAGAACTCCAAGCAACATATATTTACTAAATAAAACTGGAAAAGAAAAATGTTGCCTAGGAAAGGAAGATGAAAGTTGGCTTTGGTACATACGAGTGGGTCACATATATTTTGATAATCTTGTGAAGGTCGGCAAAAGGGAAGCGATAAGAGAAATGCCCGAGATCTAAAGACCAACAAACATTCTATGTAAGCATTGTTTACAGGGAAAACAGACCAGGACAAAGTTCAATACAAAGGAATACTCCCACAACAAAGCCACTAGAGATTGTACATATCGATCTAGTTGAACCAAAAAGAACAAAGGAACTAAAAGGTGAACAATACTTCATGTTATTGGTTGATCGCTACGCAAGGATGATTGCAGTGTGCTTTCTAAAGAAGAAGTCAGAGGCTTTTGAGAACTTCAAGACATACAAAGAGATGGTGGAAACTGAAATAAAGTTGAAAATCAAGTGTTTGAGATCAGACAATGGAGGAGAGTTTACATCAAAAGAGTTCAGGGATTTTTGCAGTGAACATGGGATAAAGAGGCATTTTTCAGTAGCCAGGACACCTCAACAAAATGGAGTGGTTGAAAGGAAGAACAAAACCGTACAGGAAATGGCCAAAACCATGTTAATGAATTCCAAGTTGACAGACGTCTTTTGGGTACAAGCAATGCATACATCAATTCACATTCAGAACAAAGGAATGCTCATAAATAGTAGTGATAAGACCCCTTATGAGCTATGAAAAAGAACACCAACAAATGTGAAGCACTTCAGAGTATTTGGAAGCAAATGTTACATCAATAGGGAAGACGGCAGGATCAAGAAATTTGATTCTTGATTTTATAAAGGCATATTGGATGGGTATTGAAGCAAAAGAAAAGCATACAAATGCTTCAATCTAAGACTCAATAGAATAGTGGAAAGCATCAATGTGACAATTAATGAGGCAGATGGACAAAGAATAAAAGAAGAAAACAAATATTCAGAGAAATAGAATCATGAAGAAGAGTTAAAGGAACAAGAAGCATAAAGGAAGATGAAGAGCAATCGGAAGTAGAGCAAGAGCAGCAAGATATTTAGGTACCTCCAAAGACACCTAATAGATGAATGCAGAAGAATCATCCACCATAACAGATTATTGGAAATAAAGAAGCAGAAGTTGAAACCAGAAAAAGAATATGTTCACTAGAACATCAACATCTAGCACTACTATCCACTACTAAGCCCAACAATTTTGAAAAAGCCAGCAAGGATGGATTCTAGATCAAAACTATGAATGAGGAGTTAGATCAGATAGAGAAAGTGGGTTTTCATAAACAAATTGAACGAGGATGGACATGTTACCAGAAACAAAGCAAGGTTGGTATGTAAAGGTTATGCTCAAGTTGAAGGTATAGAATTTGATGAGACCTTTGCCCCAATTGCCACAATGGAAGCAATCAGGTTAATTTTAACTTATGCATGTTCTAAGAATATTAAAGTGTATTAGATGGACGTAAAATCAACATTACTAAATGGATACCTTGAGGAAGAAGTCTACATTGAGCAACCTGAAGGATTTCCGTTATCGAAGAAGGAAAGTTTCGTTTGCAGGTTGAAGAAGGCCCTATATGGTCTTAAACAATCCCCTAGAGCATGGTATTCGAGATTGGATAGATACTTACAATGGAAAGGGTTCAGGAAAGGAAATACATACAACAACCTCTACATAAAGGTAAATCAAGATAGTATCTTGTTAATTGAAGTTTATGTTGATGAAATTATCTTTGGTAGTGATGATGACAGGATGAGTCAGAAATTTGCTAAAGACACACAGAATGAGCTTGAGATTTCATTGCTTGGAGAATTGTCCTTCTTTTTGGGACTACAGATATGTCAGAGCAACACATGTATCTTCATCTCTCATACTAAGTATATAAGATAAATGCTAAAAAGGTTTGGAATGAAAGATTGCAAACTAGTCAGTACAAACCAATTGCAAGCTAAGGATGATGATTCAAGGGATGCAAACCAAAGGCAGTATAGATCGATGATTGACATTTTACTCTATGTGACATCTTCTAGACTAAATGTGATGTAGGTAGTTGGACAAGTTGCAAGGTTTCAATCATCACCAAAATTCACATGTTATGGCAGTGAAGAGGATATTCAGATATCTAAAAGGTACAAAAGAATTTGGATTATGGTATCCAAGAGGAAATGATCTATCTCTTATTGCCTACACAGATGCAGATTGGGCAGGTATCATTGATGATAGAAGAAGTACTTTCTGATAGTGGAGCAACTTTCTACTTGGGTGAGTGTCTGGTATCCTGGTTAAGCAAGAAATAATCTTCAATATCCTTATCTACAACAGAAGCAGAGAACATTGCAGCAATAACAACAAGTTGTACCCAGGTATTGTGGATGAAGCAAACTTTGAAGGATATGTAGGTTGAATATGATGAGCCCATTCTAATATTTTGTGACAACACTAGCGCCATCGATATCTCAAAGAATCCATTGATGCATTCCAAGACGAAACACATTCCGATCAAGTTTCACTTTCTACGGGAACAGGCTGCAGAGAAGAACACCGGGGTTGAGTATGTTGGGACAAAAGAACATATCATATATATCTTCACCAAACCGCTTCTAAGGGAAGTTTTTGAGTATCTTCGACATAAACTGGGGATAGTTTTAGCCCCGTAGTGAATTTTGAATGCTTTTCATATATGTCATAGAATTACACGTGGAAGCACCAATGATGAGAAAAATGATAGTTCCAAGGACAATTCAGACAGGGGGAGCAACCTAAAGGATAGTCTAGATAGGGGGAGTAGCCCCAAAGGGAAGATGCCATTTTCCATTGATGTTAAAGGGGGAGAGAGAGTAATCAGAGGCATTATTCCAGGGGGGGTGATGGTCACAGGGGGAGCATGAGCAACAACCATTAGTATTGCATCAACATGCCAAGTGTTTCCATCAATGCCAAAGGGTGAGATTGTTGATAGATTGGGTTGGTTGTCATTGATGTCAAGCCTTGAAGCAAGTCTGATAGCAAATTATGGTAGCCCCATAGGTGTGGTTAAGGAACTCGAGTTTGTTTGAGGAATAATGTAATGAAGATCAATGAATTTGCAGGTGAGACTATTCTAGATGGATAGTACATGTCGTTCCATTTTCGGTGATATGTGGTATGTCACGTAGTTCCTCACGATTGAGGAGATATGGCTTAGAGAAGTTGGTGAACCCTCATAAGTTATCTAGAAGCCCCTAGAAGGTCAAAGAAGTCAATTATTCTAGAAGCTAATAGAAGAAGTTGACTAGTCAAATTGGTTGTAACTAGGATTTAATCATGGACAAAGTTGTTGCAATAAGAAAATAATTAAAAATAAATTAGTTGCAACAAGAAGTGGAGAGTTTACTAATTATGAATTAAGTAGTTGCAAGTGGGTAAAGTAGTTGAAAGTGGGTTAGCCCTAAAAGAGGGAAATTGGGTAAAACAGTTAGAAGATGACCCCTAAAGGAGTCCACTTGGAGAGTATAAATAAGAGAGCAAGGGACTCCCATTAACACCTATTGAGAACATTTCAATATCTATTTTGTGAAAGGTTTATTGCAAGTACTCATCGATACCTATAAAGTTGCGCAAGTCTGAGGAAGCGAAGGTAGAATGACGATAAGGTTTTGTAGCCACAGTGGAGAGTGGAAAGATCGTCAAAAACCCTAGTTAGGGTCATCCCTGTGGGTCACCTAGTAGACCTCCCGCGAAGGCACCCCGTGGGTTGCGTAGATCCTGTCACATGAGGCCCTGTGCGACACCTCGCCTACGTCACACGAGGCACTACCATACCTGAGGATGATAGTTGATTCAAGTTGCAGAGGTTACAGGAAGTTCAACAGTGACCAGGTACAACTTATCTATCTACACGATCAAAAGGTATGTTATATGCTTCTGTGTAGTTGAATGTTGGGATATGGTTATGACAAATTGATGAGTTGTCCTAGAGGGACCATTAGCTGTATGGTACATACTGTATGAGACAGGTCTACAGAGGTACAATGCCAATATGTTTGTTATTTATCATTGGTACACTTTGTTGGGTTGATTGTTGAGGCATATCTTGTATTTCTTGGTACATGGTTGAGGGTTTTTGGTTGAGGCGTGTTGTTGAAGTTGTTGGTACAGTTTGAGGCTGCATAATAGTAAGAGTTTGATGCTTGGTTGATGTGAGGGTTCATTATACATGGTTATGATTATTTGCATATGTATGGCACATGGTTAGAGAAACACAATTGTACATGGTTTGATCTATATACTTGTGATATTGAGTATGAGATCTATGTTATCAGATCTGATCTGTTGAGGAGGTTAATGGTACATGTTATTGATGCATGTTGATACAGGGTATTGGTACAGGTTGACTACATGTTGGTACAGGTGATCCGGATTTTATGAGTAGAACGAAATGAATACAGATTATTAACAGGTGCTTAACACAAAATAACAGAGATACAGTAAAACTGGTTTTCTATTCAATAACGAAATAAGCTGAAACTGTAAAATGCAGTAGAAACAAGCATGTTGGAATGGTGGCGGCTTATCTCTGAGAAGAGATGTGATGACAGTGTGCATTCGCAAGACGAAGGTTACAATGAGGCTCTGAAGGCCTTTTTACAATAAGCAAGAATGCCAAAAAACCTAGACATCCAAAAACCTAACCCTGGGAGATGAAGCGCCAAAAGTCATGTTGGCCCCGTTTGGGTAAGTTAGTACATCAACTTCCTGGGGTCGTAACTTTTGCATACGATCTATGTTTTAGGCGTGTGATAGCCCGTTCGAAAGGTATCGTCGAGGAGATTCATTTTGGGGGCTCAACCGTGTCTATAGCTATAATTGAGGAGCTCGATCCCGAAAAACCTTCATTTAGGCCCTTAAAATGGCCCCGGAAGTTAAAACTGCTAAAAATAGTAAATTGCCAAAATTGTCAAAAATCTATTTTGAGCCAGTTGGAAAAGGTGGGTGGCCACCGATATCCATCTGGATCAATCCTCCCTCCTTAGGAAGCAATGGTCTCCATTGCGTTGAGGTGCCCCATCAGATGAGGAAATTTCTACTGAATTTGGCCCCGGGTGAGCCACTTGCCTTGTTGCAGGAGTTGCCTTACTTTGACGACTCGATAAAGCTAGATCCTTTGTTGTCGAGTGCCCTTGATATGTCTATCCACAATCTGATCATTGGATGCCTGTTGTATGCAGTCAGGGTTGAGCTATGTTGGTGTCAATTGTTCTGCTACGTCTGAGGTCTCCAATAATGGTGGGAAATAAGGGCGAGGGAGATCCACATTGAACATTGGGTGCAGGCCAAGGAAAGGAGGAATGTTGAGCTCAAAAGCATTATCCCCCATGGCCTTGGTGATAGTGTACAGACCATAATGGAGTGGGTGAAGCTTCTGATGGGATCCTGTAAGGCGCTCTTTTTGCAAGTGCAACCAAACTTTGTCGCCCACCTGAAACTTATGTGGCACTAGATGTTGATCATGGCGTTGTTTGTACTTGTCATTGGACTTCTGTAGGATATCCTGAACCTATTGGTGGATGTACTGGATCTGCTCAATGAACCGGGTGGCTTTGTTAGCTTCAGTTGGAGCAGGAGATGAGTCGGTCGAGGTGACCGCAAGGGGGAGTGCAACATCTATGGGACCCAATGGTTGGAATCCCAACCCCACTTGAAAGGGGTTGTGGCTGATTGAGCTATGCAGGGCTCGGTTGTAGCTACGTTGGACATAGGGAAGGCTCTCATCCCATGTGTGAGGGTTCTTTGAATTATACATGCGAAGGATATGCACAATCATTCGATTTACAACCTCGATTTGGCCATCTGTCTGGGGGTGGAAGGTCATGGATTTGGTGAGCTTGGTGTCCAATAGTGATCAAAGGCTCGACCAGAATGTGTTGAGAAATCGACCATCCCGATCCGAGACAATGGTTTGTGGGATTCCAAAATGAACCCAGACTCGTTCCAAGAAGAGCTTGGCAGTGGCCTCTGCTGTGATGCTCTTCTTGCAGGCAACCAAAATCGCCATCTTAGACAAGCGATCAACAACCACAAAAACATAGTCATTTCCCCGCTTGGTGGATGGGAGGCCCGACATGTAGTCCATTGAGATGGATTCCCATGGCCTGTCAGGATTAAGAAGAGGGGTGTATAGGCCTTGTTTCTTAGTGGTCGGTTTGGCAATAGCGCAAGCAGTGTAGGACCTGATATACTTGCTGACCTCCTATCAAAGTTTCGGCCAGTAGAAATGTTTATGTAGCATCGTCATTGTCTTTTCGATGTCGAAGTGTCCTGCCACCCAACTGTAGTGGGCTTCCTAGATCAGCTTCACTCGCTCACTTGATGGAACACAGACATGGCCCAGACGACACAACAACTCATCCTAAAGATGGAAATTATCGACAACTGCGTTTGCACCCAACAATTGGTAGGTGGTGGCGAAGTCAAGGTTTGTCTCATAGAGTTAGGGCAATCTAGATGTATCATGGCCACAAGAGTCTAGCACCGTGGTGAGTGTTGCGACTGGCGGTCTGATGAGGTAATCAACGACACGATTGGTGCTTCTTGTTTTATACTTGATGTTGAGGTGGAATTCCTGCAAGTATGTGGACCACTTTTGATGGCGGTCATTCTGCAATTTTCCCAAAGTCTGCATGACCTGCAGTGGCTTATGATCAGTGTGGATAAATGTCTCCTTCCCAAGAATGTAATGTCTCCACTGGTGGCATGCTTGCATAATGGAGTACATTTCTTTGTCTTAAGTAGGGTACTTACGGACAGTATCTAACAATGTCTCACTATGATAGGCCACGGGGTGGTCGTGATGAGTGAGAACGATGCCCACAGCATAGTTTGAAGCATATGTCTCGATCTCAAAGGGATGTTGCAGGTCTGGTAGTGAAAGTACTAGGGTTGAGCACAAGCATTGCTTCAAATCATCGAATGCTTGTTGTTGGGACCGACCCCATGCAAATTTTTCCTTACCACCACCCTTGTTTATTCGGCTAAGAGCCCATGCAATATGGGAGAATCCCAACACGAACCTGCAATAGAGATTGGCAAGGCCTAAGAAGCTTCGAAGCTCAGTGAGTATTGTTGGGGCTGGCTAGTCACAGATGAGTTGGATCTTGGCTGGATCCACATGTACGCCATGTTGATTAATGATGTAGCCTAGGTAATGGACCCTGTCCATGTCGAAGGAGCATTTTTCCAAGTTGGCGTATAGCTTGTGCTGCCACAGGGTGTGCAGAACCTGTTGAATATGCTACAAGTGTTCGGCCCAAATCTTTCTGTAAATTAGAATGTCATCCAGATACACCACTACAAAAGTATTGGTGAATGGTCGCAGGATATCGTCCATCATCCTCATGAAAGTGGCTGGAGCATTTGTCAAACCAAAGGGCATGACCAACCATTCAAAAAGGCCTTCCTTTGACTTGAAGGCGGTCTTCCATACATATGTATGTTCTATCAGGACCTAGTGGTAGCCAGACTTCAGATCAATCTTACTAAAGTATTTGGCCCCCATGAGTTGATCAAGGAGGTCATCGATTTGGGGAATCGGGTACCGGTTTCTGACTGTGATTTTGTTCAGAGCTCGGTAATCAATACAGAGTTGCGAAGTTCCATCTTTCTTCTGTACCAACATGATTGGGCTCCCACAAGGTGATGAGATGGGGTGGATGTGCCCCTTGTGGAGCAGTTCTTGGATTTGTCGCTTGATCTCCTCATTCTCTAACAAAGAGCGATGATAGACTGGTCCATTGGGCAGCGGTGCGACGAGGGTCAGATCGATGGGGTGCTTGACCTGGCAGTGTAGAGGTACCCCTGTAGATGAGAAGAAGATATCCAAGTATTCTTCCACGACCTTATCTACTTGCTTCTGCTGTGTGGAGAGGTCGGCCGCAGAGACCCTGGATGTGGCTATGATCTTTCGCTTATTCTGAGAGCGAATCACGAAGAATACAAACTTCCCCGTCTGAGAGATGACCTTCCTGCATTGTTTAGCAGAGATCAAAGAAATAACACTAGGTGGGACTGCCTCGGGTATCTTGTACAATTTCCTGTTCAAAGTAATAATAACACTATGAGGCCCAAACTCATATACAACATGATGTTTCCATAAATAAGATTGGCCCAAAAGAACATCACAAACTTCAAGAGGAGCAACATCACACAATACCTCGTCTTTGAAGGGCTTGATGTTGTACAACAGTCGGCACTGTTGGCTAACGCGGAGATCGCTTCCTTGGCGAAGCCATCCAATGGTGTAGGGTTGTGGGTGCGGCGTTGTTGGTAGGGCCATCCACTTGATGACCTCTGCTGAGATGAGATTCTTCTGGATATTGCTATCAATGATGAAGTGCAGTGGGGTGCCTTTTACCCACATCTGTGAATGAAAGAGGCGCTCTCCTTCTTCAGTCTCATCCGGTTCACCAGGTTAGAGCTTGGTGGTAGCAACAGTGGCACTGGGTTCTGCGTCAATGATTTGTCTTCCCCTTTCTAGTTCTGTCTCAGAGTCAGAATCTGCATATGATTCAAAGGCTTTCACTTCGGCCACCAGCGACTGCTTTGAGCGACAGTTAGCAATGGTATGCCAAGGGCTCTTATGGTAGTCGCACCACTTCCCGGTATCTTTCTTTGTCTTTCTGGTGTCCTTCTTTGCTTGTGGCTTGGACTGGTTGTCCTGATACTGTCCATCTTTGCTCTGTCCTTTGCTCGGTGGGTTGGGGCTGCCCTTTCCTAGCTTTTGTTGTGAGGGGTTCCTAGGCCCAAATTGCCGCGTCTTTTGTTTGAGCTTCTGCTCGATTTTGACGGCATATCAGTAGGTTCGCGCCCAAGGATGAGATGTCCAAAAATTCCATTTCGGTCTGGATGTATCTATGTAGAGCACCGCGATACTTGAGCACCAGATGCCACTCTGAATCTTTGATACCCAACTTGGTTGGCAAGGTATGGAAGATATTTGTAAAATCTGGCACTGTCTAGTCTCTTTCTTACCGTTGTGTGGTCCATTTGATATACAGGTTGTCATAACTTCTGACATGGTAGTATTGTTCCTTAATAGCATCCCTAAAGGATTCTCAGGTGGTCGTGACTGAAAATAATGAGGTTTCCTCTGTTTCCTTTTGCTCATAGAAAGTTTCCCACCAATCTTTGACATGGGGAACGGCTTTGAGGAGCGCAAAAGTAATATTTTCTTTATTCGAAAAGTTATGGAAAGAAAAATACCCTTCTAGTAGATTCAATCACTTGTTTATAGCATTTGCGTCTATCTGACCTTCAAATATAGGAATATCGAAGTTTATTTGTACCTTGAAGGGGGCGACACCTCCATTCAAAGAAGATGCGTCGCCTGTTGGTAGTCACCGAAGGATTTGCGCGAAACTATCCATCATCTCGTTCCTCTGTTGCGTGAGGGCTTCCTCAATCAACAGTTTGAAAGGATCTCCTATCCCGTTATATTTTTTTTCTCCTTCCATGGAAGGTCGCTTGGGCGTGCGAGAGCTTCTGTCCTCAAGAGAAACAAGCTCGAGACCCAACTCTTTGTACTCCGACCTCGTTAGGGACATGCATTAAGACGACAAGGAGCAGACCGCTTTGATACCACTGATCCAGATTTTATGAGCAGAACAAAATAAATACAGATTATTAATAGGTGCTTAACACAAAATAACAAAGATACAGTAAAATTGGTTTTCTATTCAATAACGAAATAAGTTGAAACTGTAAAATGTAACGGAAACAAGCTTGTTGGAATGGTGGCGGCTTATCTCTGAGAAGAGATGTGACGTCAGCGCTCATTCGCAAGAAGAAGGTTAATATGAGGCTCTGAAGGCCTTTTTACAATAATCAAGAATGCCAAAAACCCTAAACATCCAAAAACCTAACCCTAGGAGATGAAGCACCAAAAGTCATGTGGGCCCCGTTTGGGTAAGTTAGTACATCAACTTCCCGGAGTCGTAACTTTTGCATACGATCTTTGTTTTAGGCGTGTGATAGCCCGTTGGAAAGGTATCATCGAGGAGATTCATTTTGGGGGCTCAATCATGTATTTGATTCTAATTGAGGAGCTCGATCCCGAAAAACCTTCATTTAAGCCCTCAAAATGGCCCCGGAAGTTAAAACTGCTAAAAATAGTAAATTGTCAAAATTGTCAGATAATTGTTTTCAGCCAGTTGGAAAAGGTGGATGGCCACCGATATCCATCTAGATCAACAGGTCATTGGCATAGGTTGATTACAGGTTGGTACAGATTTACAGTGATAGAATTCGTAATGACAGAGTGACAGTGGTTTCATCATTTATTTGGCACTTATACTTCAAGGTGGTTGGACGGGGCAAGGACAAGTGGTTGTAGCCGGAGAACCCAAGGGGTTGTAGCCTCCTTCTGGTTGGAGCCAAAGAATCAAGGAGTTGTAGCTTCCTTCAGGTTGGAGCCTGAGAAACTAGGGGATTGTAGCCTCCTTCCAGTTGTAGCTGGAAAACAAGGAAGTTTGTGTTTCCTATGAATGTATTTCTTTTGACAATATAAGAAAATCATTCCATGGTTTTCTCCCGCATTGGGTTTCCACGTAAAATATTGATGTACTGTATTTATGTGTAATTACTTATTGTTCACTGCTTATGTATACTGCTCACATGGAATGTTATTGGTAATCTGCTCATAAAGTAAACAATACACATTGTGGTAAAAAGGATTAAAAGTACTAATACTAATTCACCCCCCCCTCTTAGTATTCCAATATCCATGTGCCAGACATTTATACTCTGGACTTTTACCGTTGTGGTGGCTTGGTTGAAAAAAAACAGTTTGGCAGCTTCCTCGAGTGCATGTATTAGATATTCCCTCAATGTTACACACCGCCTTCCCCTTACGCATAGCTCTCCACATTCTAGTGGTTGACCTGCAAAAAAAAATAAAAAATCAATGGTTGCCCTAAAAAATTGGGAATTGTTTCCCAAACATGGATTTATGAGAGTTCGAATTGAGATTATCTTTTTATCTGCCATAACCGAGATGGAGTTGCCGTGGACCCAGTTTGAGTATAGATGCTAGATGGTCGTATGTTCTGTCATATTGTTCTTGACTCTTCTTTGCTTGCATTGTGCTCTTCACCTTTAACTTTGAAAGAAAAATTAGATTCCATTGAATCGCTAGATTCAAAATCTACCATGTACAATATGAAATCCCTATGAACGATGACTTTGTGTAAAATATGTATATAAAGTGGCTTATTGTACTATGTGTTTAGTTTAAAACAAAATTGAAAGAATATATGGCAAGTGGTTTATTGTACTATGTGTTTAGTTTAAAACAAAACTGAAAGAACAGATGGTTGGAAATTAGGTATATAAAGTGGTTTATCGTACTTTGTGTTTAGTATAATACAAAACTGAAAGAATAGATGGCTGAAAATTATTTTATTTTAAGTATGTATAAAAAAATGAATTCTTCCTTTTGTTCACATCAAGTTGCGAGTTCAAACCGTAAGGAAATTCTCGAAGAGTATCTATGTTTTTCAAACAATGCATATCCATCTTTGTGCTATTGTAGCTAAGAAAAAAGGGAAAAAAAAATACTCAAACTGTCATCGTGGAGACAGAGCCATGATTAGTAGTGATAACAAACTCAAGTTCACATTATATTCATATTACTAGCACAGCCTCTAAGTCGAGGCTGGTAAACGCCGAAAGGCTTACGGCTGTTAAACTTTCCGCGAAAATCCATTCATTCACGCATCTAAAAACACATTCACGCCAAGCCCACGAAATTGGTAGCCGTGATGACTGAATAATAACGCATGTAAAAACGCATTCACGCATGTATAAACGCATTCACTCGTTCCTTTTTTGATGCGCTTCACGCATGTATAAACGCATTCACTCGTTCCTTTTTTGATGCGCTTCACGCATGTATAAACGCATTCACGAATGCGCAACACTTCAAACGCGCGCGGAGGGGAGACTGGAGGTTGAAACGCTTCACGCAGTCATAAACATCCGCACTGTTAAAAAATGACTGTGCTTAAAACTTTTTAATTGGCATCCAACGCCCACGCGGCCATATTTATCCGTCCAGTAACAATAATTTAGTAAATCGAGGCCAGCTTAACATATTATCTTTTAATTATTGAACGTGGCAATCTGGTGGTGAGCAAGTAAATTTTTAATTTTATTTAGTAAATGTGAAAAAGTAATCACATAAACGTACGTCTTTATAAATGAGCAGAAGTTAATTTAACAAAATCTCATCCATTGATTAGAGAGGACGACGAAGAATATGCCAGCATCTTCAATTTCCAACCCTAAGATTGAAATTTATGATTAAAAGATCATTAATTGTGCCCATTGTCAATAGGTGTACGCCTTTCGGCTTAACAAGTGGTCACACATACATATATATTATAACCCGCAACCAACTCAAGATTTTAAAAATCTTGCCATTGTAACAAAATCCTTACATGCGTAGGAAAATTGAAGCCCTAATCTACGATGCTTTTATAGAAACAACCATATGTATTGTGGAACCAAACTCTTTATGCTCTTTCGAGTTTCAAGAAAAATTAGGATTGCCCAAAACTCTTAAGTCTAATAAAATTGCAATTGCAGGGGAGCTTTGAAACTATTAAGCTATCCTTGTAGCCAGGATTATTAATCAAAATGGAAAGTAAAATAAATGTAAAACGCATGAGTGAACATATTAGGTGTTCATGTGAATGGAAATAAGAAGAAGAAAAAGGGGCAAAATTTTACTTGCCGCATGTGCCGTCGCTCCCTCCAATCGCATGATAAAGATTTCGACCACCTTGGTTCCTCTATCCTCATGACATAAGTTTACTTCCAATTATCACAAACACGGGCTTGAGTACACCGTTTGTTTGTGCAAAATCTAGGGCAATGAGAAGGGTATATTGCTCCCAAAATGCAACCACAACTTCCACATCCACTGCATCCATCATCAACATGAGGTGATTTCAATCACATTTGACTCACCCAACCCTGTCCAACTCACCCAACCCTGGACACTTGTAGATTCTATCATGATCATGGTCGAGGAGACCACGTGGGGGAGAACTTTTAAAGCAAAACAATACGTGTTCTCGTTTCAAAGAGCACTGCATCTAAAACACAAAATATGTAAATGTGAGATATTTTTAAAATGTTGGAAAAAATTGAAATGTGTATTTGAAAATTATATTCATGTCGAAAGGCGTACATCTATTGATTATGGGCACATTTAATAGGTTTTTAGTGCTTAATCAGTTTTGTATGGACAAGATTAAATATTGATGGAATATTCTTAGTAGTCCCAATAAATCAATGGTTGTGATTTCAACCACTAACTTCCTCACTATTATAAAGATATCAGTTTACATGTTTATTTTTTTTACTTTTACTTAATCGTATTTAAAATTTACTATGATGACTAGCTGATTGCCAAGTATGAGTGATTAAAGTTTCATTTTGCAAACCGTCCTTTCGACGTTTACCAACCACTAATTTGTGGCTATGCTAGTTTAACTTGTATCTTAACTATGTAATTCAACTCAAGACAATTTTATATAGAATATTTCAACGAATTTGTTTTAATCTCGAATTAAACTCACATCTAAAAACTAAAGAATCGGGTAAAGTTGCACAACCTATATATGAAATTATTCAAAGCTCATTGTGTAAAATAATGAGAAAAATAAAATAAAATTATATACTTTCTAATCTCTTACCTCAAAAAAAATGTTTTGTCGAATTCAATGGAATATAAAGACCACATGACGTTTTTGTTCTAAGAGTTCATATTATGGTTTCATATTAATAATTTTGTCTTTATTTGCGAAACCTGTAATTTGTAAGAACCTCGATAGAGCATATGTGTCTATAATTTTGAAATCACATCGTTTTTGTGTAGCTTGCACGATTTCCATCAAATAATTTCTCAAACCAATAACATAAAATTTTGAAAATGAGTAAATTATTAATAATTTAAATTATATTTTTAAAACAAAAATTTCAATACCCAAAAATATTCAATTTTTTTATTATATACCTCAAATTTAATAAAAAGAAAACTCGATTTTTTTTTTCTTTTAATTATATAATATACCAAAATAAAAATTATTCCTAGCAAAAAATAATTAACAAGGATGAGAACGTTTCAAAGATTTGTGTTTGCAATTAAAAAAAAAAGCATTTCAAACTACACATTTCCGTGTTAATTCTTGAAAATTTCAATCGAGGGTATTATACAAGACTACAACAAATCAATCATGTGATTAGAAAAATATATGAGAGAGAGCATTCATAGATGGACATGACACAATTGCCAGGTTATTCAAATGACGAGTATAAAGTTTGAATTTCACATTACACCAAATTTATTGTGCATTACATGTCACTAAAATCCTAGTGTGAGCTCTAAGATATCTTCCCCTATATCTCATTAATTAAGATAACCTCTTTAATGCGAATACTATGGGCTACTATTTTGTGGCATAGACCATGTGTTCATATAACCTCCTTAATGAGATCACTTCCTTGGAAGTGTTTATTTTCCTCAATAATAGATAATACAATAATTTATTGACTTTGGCTCATCTATTAGATTGCTCCTTCAAACAAAGTAAAGACATAAGTATTAGTAGATTTTCTATGATCTGCATCTTTTATCCAATCTGCATCCATATAACTATGCAAATCTGAAACTTTTATTTCAACCTCTTTTATTTCTTTAAAGCATATCCCAATGTCCATGGTGCTTCTAGCTAGCATGGAAATATATTTGTCAAATTTTTGGATGTTGACATAGAAACTTTATTGTTTCCATTGTTTGACCCTCAAAGTAAGAGTTATAGGTTGACATAAGTTAATTGCACAAAAGCCAACCAATGTTTGCAATGTTGCTAGAAACAAAATTCTAACATGCCATGTCATTATTATTTAATTACGTCGAAGGTGTTCTATAAGGGAGAGTTTTTTTGCTAGTTCCGTCGTTTGTCGAGAGCGTATGGAGGGAAGTCATGTGTCAAGTAGATATGTTTCAGAACGTTCAGCCAAACCTCTTACGTGGCAATGTCGATATGGTTCGGAACATTCTAGACGACAAAGGAACCACTTGGATGGATAATCGTCGACGTCGGTGTTATTCCGCGATTAGTACCCCTTCTCTCATCTGAAGACCCTAAGACGCAAGAAAACAACGTGTCTAGAGTCGTGGAAGCAGACGCGGTGCCTCTGCTGGTGAAACTTCTGATGGAAGAGGATCTTGAACGATCAAGCATGGAAGATGATGCTTTGGTCGTTCTCGATGTTCTCGTCGGGCAGAGACCGAGTCTAGTCGCGATGAGCCAAACATCGGCAATTCTCGTTCTGGTCGGCCTTCTCTGCTCAGCTTCTCCAAAGGGTGAAGAAAACGTCATGGCAATTGTGTTTGCGTTGTGTCGTCATGGAGGCAACAATGTTTTGAATGTCGCTACAGTTGTTCCATCCTTGGTGTCATCCTTGTACATTCTTCTCATGACAAACACTCACCGCGCTAAGAGAAAATACACCTCATTACTGAAGATTCTACAGGGATGGGAGCCTTCCAGAACAGTTACCACCGTTTCTGCCCATTCCACAATTTCTTCTGGAATTGCAATGGCGGTCGTCACTCCTTTACCATAATTTGCCTGTTTCATCTTCTCGATTCCACTGTTTCATGTTCTTTGTATTAAGTCCAAGTTATTGCACAAACGTTGATGCAAATGTCAGAGATGTTCAGAATACAAGGCTCGCTTTTGTGAATGTCGGTGCCATTTTTGCATTTAATTCTGCAATTGGAAGAGTGGCAAAGACAGCGATAGAATTGGTGGTGAATGATGTGAACAACAATGAGAATTTGCTAAATGGGACAAAGTTGGTGCTTACCATGGTCCACTCTTCGTGGGAACTCTGGAAGGTTCTCAACTAAACTTTATTTTGTTGACCTTGATTATTTTGTATTTACACGAAAGCTTAGTTTTCTTTCAAGAACTCTGGATTCCTTGTGCTTCTTATCTTTGAATGATTGGTTAAAGGTATCAATATAGTAGGCAAGATGTGAGATGCACCATTTCAGAAATTTACCTTCACTAAACTTACCAGAAGTTTGAGTGTTAGAGCGTCAAGGTGCAAGTGCAGCTCTCAAATTTTTAGGATTTGGGGATTCGTTAAATTAGGGTTTTAAAACAAAAAACGCATTCTGGAAATGGTTCCTAAAAGGATAAGTTATACACATAAAAAACATTATGGAAATGAATCCTAAAAGAGTTGAGAACCCTCAGTGATGGATGTTGTATCTAGAACGATACGGATATTCTGACCTTTACAATTTGTGCAAACTGGTCCTTTGGCTTATGATGCAGGAGCATCGCGTTCAAAGTCAACAGTGCACGCATGGAGGCAGACGAATGACATCTCGACAATGACAGAGTTTCAAATCAAACATTTAACTCAGAATTTAATAGGTTGTTGAGATATTTTTGTAGACAACATTTTAAAATGTAACTTGTTTGTAAAGTCTTCAAGGATTGTAAGAAATTGCAGATATGGAGTGTCGACTCTATCTGGCAATAACTAGTAGTTATTGTAATAGGACATAGTAGGTAATAGCTTTGAATTTGAAATGATAGATTTCAGAATAGGACAAGAGAGCTCGTGGAGCAGTCCTTAGATAGTTTTTCAGTATTGTATTGTAACATATAGAAAAAAAAAAGACAGAATAGAGAGAGTAGTAGAGCAGAGTAGAGTAGCAGAAACACTATGTATTTTGTTTTTTATGAATAAATAGAACAGACAGAAATTGTCCCAAATCCTTGGACTGTGTTCATTTCATGTGTGATTGAATGAATGTTATTTTGTGTGTATGATTTGTTCCAATTTGTTCATGTATGATTGTTAGAGAGATTAACTGTATGAGTTTGTGACGAAGCTGGTTGAGTTTCAATCATTTCTCTTATGATACGTGTATACAAGGTGTGCATCTCGAACGCAAGGAGTGTGTCGACTGAGTCTTGGATTGACTCAGAGAAATACAAAGAGAATCAAAGAAACTCAGACCAGGTGAAAGGTGTGCACAGCGTCAAGAAGCCAACAAGCTTTGAAGGACTAGAGCAGAAGAACGTCGGGTTGGCGAGAAGCATTTTCTTTTCAAGAAAATCCTTCAAACTGAGTTATTCGAAATCCTGAGAACGCAAGGTGTGCGTGGGAGATCGAAATCCTTTTAAGGATAGAAGCTCAGAAGGGATAACACTTTTCACGAGTGTTGACGAAATCCCAGAGGCGGATTCGTCGGAAGAACAAAGGTTGGGAACCTTTGAAAATAGATAAATCTTCCAGGCGGAGAGATATCAGGAGCTCAAGAGGAGGAGCATCAATAATCGTTTGATTGGTTATGGATAAGAACCTGGACCGTTATATCTACATCTAGGCAGAGGAGGAACGAGCATAGGGAAATCAGATCTCAACCATCAGATCCGAATGCATGGACTGATAGTCGTTGGATCCAAAGGAACACGCATGAGTTTTAACTATTTGGAGTTGCACAAGAGAGAGGGTTTTGCAAAGTCGCAAAATCAATCCTTCAAACTGAGTTATTCAAAATCCTAAGAATGCAAGGTGTGCATGGGAGATCAAAATCCTTTTAAGGGTAGAAGCTCAGAAGGGATAACACTTTTCACGAGTGTTGACGAAATCCCAAAGGCATATTCCTCAGGAGAACAAAGGTTGGGAACCTTTGAAAATAGATAAATCTTCCAGGTGGAGAGATATCGGGAGCTCAGGAGGAGGAGCGACAGTAATCGTCTGATTGGTTGTGCAGAAGAACCTGAACCGTTAGATCTATGTTTAGGTAGAGGAGGAACGAGCACATGGAAATCAGATCTCAGCCATCAGATTTGAACGCATGGACTGACAGTCGTTGGATCCAAAGGAATGTGCATGAGTTTTAACTCTTTGGAGTTGCATGGGGGAGAGGGTTTTGCAAAGTCACAAAATCCCGACATCATCAGAACCGTCCATCTAAAGGGACATGTGGTGAACGATCAACATTTCGCTGACTCGTGACTCAAAGAAGTCAAAGGGTAAATTCGTGAAGCTCGCGAAACACAAAATCGCAAGAAGATCCCAACCGTTGATTGAGGAGAGATCTGGACCGTTAATTGTTCAAGGATAATTTTGACATTTCGAGGATCGAGAGAACAGAGGTGAAGAATCTTTCGACTCCGTGATACGTAAAATTTCGATATGCAAAATCCCGACAAGATCTGGACCATTTGATCCAGAGGAGCGTGGGCTGTCAGATATCGCGAGCTCATAAAGAGTCAAGTTTGAGACTTGAAACTCCCGAAGTGCAGAGAGTCGAAGAGCTGTGAGTCATTGATCTGGGAGGAGACACTTGTCAACAAATCTCGTACTTTGGGGAAAAGCCAAAGTGGATTTCCAGTTTGAGAATTGAGATCGTCGGAATGCGAAAACCCGAAGTCCCGGAATAAGATCTGGACCGTTGGATTCAGAGTAGACGTGGCGCAAATCTGTTAACTATGGGTAAACTCCTGAAGTAACCCTCGATCGTTGGATCAGGAGGGACACGCGTCAATGGATCTTAGACTCTGGGTGAAAGTCATTAAGAAAGAGGGGTTTGAGATTTGAAATCTCAGAAGTTTAGAGCCCCGGAAGAAATCTCGACTGTCGATCGAGCAGGAGTCGTTGGACCGTTGATTTAGGCTGAAAGGTCAAACACTCAGGTGAAGGAAGGGTTGTTGGTCGGAAGGACAAGTGTCCAAAGATCGCTAACTCCGGAAGAGTGAGGTACGGAAGGAAGTTGAGTTTGAGATTTCGAACTCCCGGAGTCCGAAACTGTGAAGAGAACCTCGATCGTTGATTCAAGGAGAGTTGATCTGGTCCGTAGATAAGAAGGGAGAAGATCTGAACATCCATTTGGATGTTATCGTCAAGATCGTGAGATCGATGATCCCGTGTCTTTAAGGGGCCAGAAGTTACGAGGAGGTTAAGGAATCAAAGGTAGGCCGCAATTTGAACCGTGTTTTTGCCAAGGGGACGCGTGGAGGTCGTAGGAGTATTATGGGCCCAAAAGTGGGTTAACTCCATACCGCTTATGACCGCGGTTGCAATCACGTGGTCATAGCCCCAGGTCATATCAGGTGAGGGCTTATCCGAAAGGGATCTAACGCCGCCATTCTGAGTTTTCAGATAGAGCGAAAGGGGAAGGTCAAGGGTTGTTGTCAGACCTGCACCAAGAAGCTGAGGGGGCCTTTGTTTTAGATACAGAGGGGGACCTTTAAGGTTCCAGAGAGTGTTTTGACTCGAGAATCAGAGATCCAAGACAGATAGGTCACGCAGCCCTACGGGGGAGTAGGGGGGCTGCATCAGGTGGTATCAGAGATGATTTTAAGTTTGTTTACAGACATCAAACAAGAGGATAAAGGAAGAAAGTTGGTATCATTTGTGATATCAAAGAAAGTTTCATTTCTATTTGTAGGTGAAGCTGTGAAATCATGCCACCCAGAAGGCGGAGAGCAAATCCAGAAATGGAAAAAGAAATGAGGCGACTACGAGCAAGATTGGATGCCATGGAGACAGCACAGAGGAGAGCACCAGACACTGGAGATATCAGTGAAGCTGAGGGTGAAGAAGCAGAGGTCGAAAAAAATGACGTGGAGGATGTTGCACAAGATCACTTGATAAAAGTTGTTTCAAAGATAGGAGCCAGAACAAGAATACAGGTACCTATGTATGAAGGCAATTTAGAAGTTGAAGAATTGTTAGATTGGGTACGTGCTATGGACAAATACTTCGATTACGAAGATATCGAAGAATACAATATGGTGAAGCATGCAATGACAAGACTAAAAGTTCATGCAACGTTATGGTGGGATGAATTGCAAGTCGAATGTAGGAGAAATGGTAAGTAGAAAATTAAAAACTGGGATAGGATGGTAGCTAAGTTGAAAGATGGATTTATCCCAAAGGATTACCAAATCAATCTTTATGGAAGATTGCAGAACCTGAAATAAAGGGGTTTATCAGTGAAAGAGTACATTGAAGAATTTTACCGACTGAACATCAGGGTTGGACAGAAAGAGAATGAAGATGAGAAGACTACCAGATACATCAATGGGCTGAGATATGGCATCCAAGAGGAGATCAACATGATGTCTGTCAGTAAAGTCGAGGATTATTATCAAGCAGCCTTGAAAGCAGAAGAAAAATCAGCCAGGAAGCAAAGCCAACGAAGCAGAGGCGGAAATTCAAGCAGAGGCAAGGGAACCATCAGAGAGAAGTTCCAGAAGTCAAGACTGAAGCTGACAAACAACATAGTCACCATGAGAAGGGTGGGAGTTCTAAAAAAGGAAAGCATGGACGAAGAAGTTCTTTTTCCAGAGGTAGAGGAAGAGGAAGAGGAAGAGCCAGAGGAGGCATGGTTAAATGTTATACCTATGGAAAAGAAGGACATAAATCTTGGGAATGTCCTGACAGAAAGAGGGAAGGCGGAGAAGCACATATTGTCGAAGTGCAAAAACATGTGGAAGCAAAAGCAACAGAAGGAGGAATAAACCTCATGATGAGGAAGATCCTTCTTAAACTAGAAAAGGAGCTGGAGGAACCAGTTCAACGAACAAGCCTGTTTAGAAATGCTTGCAAGTCAAAAGATGGAGTTTGCAAGGTGACCATAGACAATGGGAGCATTGAAAATATAGTATCCACAGAGATGGTGGAGAAGCTAGAGCTAAATAAAATTGCACATCCAAATCCATACAAGGTATCGTGGTTGCAGAAAGGACATCAAGTCATGGTAAGTCAACAATGCCAAGTTGAATTTAAAATAGGAGGTTACAAAGATGAAATATTGTGTGATGTAATTCCTATGGATGTCTATCATATTTTATTGGGGAGGTCGTGGCAGTATGACTGAAAAATTATTCATGATGGAAGAAAGAATACCTATACCCTAGAAAAGAATGGCAGAATACATATGTTGTTACCCATAGAAGATAAAGAGAAAAAGAAAGAAGCTAGTTCAAGCATACTTCTCATGAGTGGGAAGGAGCTCTTAAAAGAAGTCAAGAAGGAGAAAGAAATGCAGTTTGTTGTAGTGAGGAAGCCGAGAGTTATCCTTACAAATACTTATGTAGAAGACTTGCCTATAGAAATCCAGGAACTGCTAGAAAACTTTAATGATATAGTCGTGGATGAGTTACCACACTCATTTCCACCCATTAGGAGCATAAGCCATCATATTGACCTTATTCCAGGAGTTAGTTTACCAAACAAAGCAACTTATAGATTGACACCCAGGGAGAATGAGGAAGTCAAAAATCAAGTCCAGGAGTTGTTGGATAAAGGGTTAGTCAAGGAAATCCTAACCCCATGTGCAATACCGACTGTATTAAGTCCAAAGAAGGATGGAGGATGGAGGATGTGTACAGATTCTCAAGCCATCAACAAGATAACCATTAGGTAGATATTTCCTTTATCGAGGATGGATTATTTGATGGACTGTTTGAGTGGAGCAAGCTATTTTTCCAAGATAGACTTGAAGAGCGGATATCATCAAATAAGAATGAGAGAGGGAGATGAATGGAAAACAACATTCAATACAAATGGATGATTGTTTGAATGGATGGTCATGTTATTTGGGTTGACAAATGCACCAAGCACATTTATGAGGTTAATGAATGAAGTGTTGAAAGACTTCATAGGAAAATTTGTCATAGTATATCTGGATGACATACTAATCTTCAGCAAGACAAAGGAAGAACACTTAAGACATTTGACATCGATGATAGAAAGGTTGAAGCAAGAGAAATTGTTGATAAATCTGAAGAAGAATTCTTTTATGAAGAAGGAGATCATATATTTGGGTTTCGTGATCTCTTCAAATGAATTGAAGATGAACCCAAAAAAAGTGAGAATGATCAGAGAATGGTCGTCACCGAGCAACATATTTGAGGTAAGAAGTTTTCATGGGTTAGCGAGTTTTTATAGAAAATCAATCAGAAACTTCAGTGGCATATGTGCACCCATGTTGGACACTGTGAAGAAGAAACACAAGTCCTTCAGTTGGACAGAGGAAGCTGAAAAAAGTTTCAAAGTGTTGAAAGAGAAGATCACAGAGCAGCCAATTCTGGTCTTATCAGATTTTAGAAAAACATTTTAGGAGAGATGTGATGCAAGTGGATTAGCTATTGGAGCAGTCTTGAGTCAGGACAATAGGCCAGTTGCTTATTTCAGTGAGAAATTGAATGATGCCAAGTAAACGTATTCCACGTATGACAAAGAATTTTATGCAGTGATTCAAGCTTTGAAAAAATGGAGGCATTATCTAATTCCTAAAGAATTTGTCTTGTACAATGATAATCAAGCTTGTTGGCAAATGTTTAATAGTAGAGTATGCTTGTCATTGATGGCAAGTACAACGGTGAAGATGGCAGGATCAGAGTGTGCATCGATGGAAAAACAGGAACAACGTAAGCTCAGGAGTAATTAGCGCAGAGTCGAATGCAGTGCGTTTAACAGGTAGAAGGATAAAATTAAGGGAATCCATATTTCTCCATCTACAGGAGAAAGGAAGAAGAATAAAATCCCTTAGGGATCTGAGCGTTTGAGAAGCTCAGGAGAGACAGCACTGAGTGTGCATGTGAAGACTCTGCAGAGGCACAGAAGTCCAAGAATCCCTTGGGGATTCGGAAGTGAAAGCTCATGAGGAATAGCGTCGAAGAGAAAGTGCGCAACAAAGCTCAAGATACAGGAGTTCGCAGAGGAGAAGGAAGACAAAGGTCGAGGCCATTGAGAACTTGTAATTCTCCCAAGGTTGGGAGGAAAGTGTGCAAAGCTCAGGAGGGAGCACAACCACCGTCAGATCGGCTGAAGAAGAAGATCTGGATCGTTGGTTTCTACGTCCAGGAGGAGCTTAGGAGAAGCCTACAGAAGGGAGATATCGAGAGCCGTTGGATCTCATTCAGAAATCCTGTCAGCCGTCAGATCGAACAGGAGCTACACGAGGTTTACCATCGGGAAAAGCCAAGGTGAAATCCCGAAAGGAGGGTTGACTCATTGGGGTTTCACATATCGGGAATCCCGTGAGCCAATGCATTGCGGCATTGAAAAGCTCGAAACCCTAACGAGTGGTAAGACTGCGGTCATGGGGACAACAGTCATATGGGCCAGGAGCCTAGCCAGGAGAGATAGTGCGTAAAGAGCGCATCGGGATTCGAGGGATCGCGAATCCTGAGGACATACATGTTTCGACATTGGAAAATCAGAAACCCCGATGAGGAGGTTTGGCTGCGGTCATATAGGGGGAGGTCACGTGGACCACGAGCTCAGCCGGAGGGCTAATTGAAGTTAGAGGCGTCAGATCTGAGCGCAGGGTCCGACCACCGTTGGATCGAGGAAAACCTGCACGATCTTTAAAAAGTGCAAGGAGTAGAGGGCTCACAAATCCCGGAAGCAGGAGGATCGTCCATCTCAGGGGGTTATGTGGACCGTTGATCCGACTCCCTGTCGGGGTTTCGAGGATAGAGAGTTGGAGATGTCAAAGAATATTGACATCAAGAATCCCGAAATCGCGATGTGTGAAATCCCGATTGAACCTGAACCGTCAAATCAAGATGTGATCTAGACCGTCGACCCGACTCACGTCAGCAGACCATGTCAGCTAGGAACACGTGGCACAACCAGGTAATGACAAGTGTCAGACTGATTCAACATTTCAGGCACATGTAAGTCACGAATCAGAGTGACACGT
>ML813054.1:114131-137695 GCA_009831015.1 Picea engelmannii
ATGAGGCAGACAGAGCAACGAAATGCAGCAGAACAGTGATAAGTCTGGTAAGCCATTGTTGAACATCATATCACTGTAATAAGTTTCAGTAGCAAAGATTTATATTTCAGGGTGGTTGGGAGGAGCTAGGGAGGACTGGTGTCTTCAAAGGTTCAAGTGGGTGCTTGAACACAGGGAAATGGTGCTTCCTTCTAGTTGGTGCTACAGAAACCAAGGAGTTGGTGCTTCCTTCTAGTTGGTGCTAGAGAAACCAGGGAGTTGGTGCTTCCTTCTAGTGGGTGCTAGAGAAAACAGAGACTTGGTGCTCTCAGCAAGTTGCAGCTTGCAAAACTTAGGTTGTAGCCTCATTATGAGTTGGTGCTCATATGTATGATACTGTAAAGAATGTAACCATTACTTATCATATAAAGGAAAAGAGGTTTTTACCCTGCATGGGTTTCCTCGGGAAATATCTGTCTCTGTGTTTCTCATATATGTGAATGATGTTGAAAGTGCCATTGTTTATTTCCCTGCATTATTGTGATCATCATTCAGTGTCTCTACAAAGAGTTTAAAAGAACCATAATTGTTTAAGCACGGTAACAACCAATTCACCCCCACTCTCAGTTGTCTAACAAATCTTTGCAGTTTATTACTAGGCAAGAAAAGTTGAATCAGAAACATGCAAAATGGGTAGAATTTATGCATAATTTTATTTTTGTTATTAAACACGTTGTTGGAACTGCTAAAAAGGTCGCAGATGCTTTGAGCAAGAGGATTTTGATTGTACAGGAATTCCAGGTGGAGACCTCGTGTTTAGAACACCTCAAGGAGATGTATAAAGAAGATGTAGATTTTAAAGAAGCTTATGAGGCATGCAAGAATCCTTTGTTGGGACACAGAAGTCCATGGACTGTATATTTGATTCAGGATGGATTATTGTTCAAGGGAAGCCAATTATGCATTATGAAATGCTCAATGAGAGACAATCTACTGAAAGAGAAACACAACGAAGGTTTAGCTAGACATTTTGGTCACGATAAGACATTTGCACAACTGAGCAATTCGTATTATTGGCCGAGTATGAGAGCAGAAGTGAAAAAGTTTGTGAACAAATGTAGAATTTTTCAATATGTAAAAGGAAGACAACAAAACATTGGTTTGTATCGGCCATTACCAATTCCATAAAGGTCGTGGGATGCAATCAGTATGGATTTTGTTTTGGGATTGCTTAAAACTCAAAAAGGGAGCGTTTCCATATTTGTTGTGGTGGACAGATTCTCGAAAATGACACATTTCATACCATGCCAGAAAACAAGCAATGGCACACACATCGCAAATTTGTTTTTCAGAGAAGTAGTAAGACTACATGAATTGTCGAGGAGCATAGTTTCAGACAGGGACACCAAATTTGTAGGACACTTTTGGAGGACTCTATGGAAGAGACTGGGGATGAACTTATCCTTCAGTTCAGCATATCATCCTCAAACAGATGGACAGACTGAAGTAGTAAACAGAATTCTTGGAAACTTATTGAGAAGTTTAGTCATTAAGCAAGGTCAACAATGGGATCAGATTCTAGCACAAGCATAGTTTGCATTCAATAATTCACTGAACAGGAGCACACGGAAAAGTCCATTTGAAATTGTGTATGGTATACAACCAATAGGGATTACAGAGTTGAGAGATTTGAATCAAGATGAGTTCAAAAGGGCTAGAGCAGAGGATTTTGCAATAGAGATGCAGAAACTCCACGACAGAGTCAGAGAGCAACTACAGGACAACAGTCTGAAATACAAGAGAAGAATTGATCAAGAGAGAAGAGAAGTTCAATTCGAAGTTGGAGATGAAGTTTTAGCTCATTTGAGAAAAGAAAGATTTACAAGGGGAACGTATAACAAATTGAAGATGAAAAAGATAGGACCATGCAGGATTCTTAGAAAATTTGCAGCCACTGCTAATGAGATTGAGTTTCCAGACAATGTTGGGATATCATCGATATTCAATGTTGCATACCTCTATCCTTACAAGAGAGATGAAGCAAGAGAATTAGATGATCAGAAAGAAATTCAGTGGGAAGAGAAATTTCCCACGGTAGAAAAACCTCAGATGGAGAAAATTATTGAACAGAGGGATGGAAAGAAAACCAAGAGAAAGACATATCCTGAATATTTGGTGAAGTGGAAAGATTATCCAATGGAAGATGCAAATTGGGTCACAAAACCTGATATTTTGAAGCATGGAAAGATAGTGCAAGAGCTCATGGACAGGGGTTTGAGATTTGAAATCTCATAAGTCTGGAGCCCTAGAAGAAATCTCGATTGTTGATCGTGAAGGAGTTGTTGGATCGTTGATCTACGCTGAAAGGTCCAACACCCAGGTGAAGGTAGGGTGGTTGGTCGGAAGGACAAATGTCCGAAGATCTCTAACTCTGCAAGAGTGAGGTACGGAAGGAAGCTGAGTTTGAGATTTCAAACTCCGGGAGTCCAGAATAGCGAAGAGAACCTTGATCGTTGATTCAGAGAGAGTTGATCTAGTCTGTAGATAATAAAGGCACAGATTTGACTGTTGATTTGGATGTTATCATCAAGATCATGAGATCAATGATCCCGTGTTATTGTGGGGCCAGAAGTTGCGAGGAGGTTAAGGAATCGAAGGCGGGCCGCAATTTGAACCGTGGTTTCGCCAAGGGGACGCATGGAGGTTATAGGAGTATTGCAAGCCCAGAAGTGGGTTAACTCCAGACCGCTTATGACCGCAACTGCAATCACGTGGTCATAGCCCTAGGTCATATCAGGTGAGGGCTTATCCGAAAGGGAGCTAACGCCAACATTCTGAGTTTTCGCATAGAGTTAAAGGTGAAGGTTGTGGGTTTGTGTCAGACCTGCACCAAGAAGTCGAGGGGGGTTGTGTTTTAGATACAGAGGGGGACCTTTAAGGTTCCAGAGAGTCTTTTGACTCAAGAATCGAAGATCCAAGACCGGGAGGTCACGCAGCCCTACGGGGGAGTAGGGGGGCTGCATCATCTTCTTTGGATGGGGTGAAATAATTTTAATTAAAGTAGCAACATTGTGAATCTTCTACCAAGAGACCTCATAGGGATAAATTAATCACAATAAATAAAGAAGAAACAAGTAAAAGCACATCGCCTCTTAACATTTATTAATAACGAAGTGATTTCCAGTAAAATTGAAATCCTCATTAACATAAGATAGAACGGTATGAGAGGTGTACGAAGATATTAGAAAGGATGCAAAATGAGGCATTAAATAGATATTAGAAAAAAAGCACAAACAATCCCATTACGAAACATCCTCTTCATAAATAAATTCTCATACAATACTAGCTGACATGTTGTTTTTTGAGTCTGAATTTTTTTTACATTGTCGAATGTGGAGGTTGTAGACATTGTGATTGCTGACTTATTTTCTTGAATTATCACTACTAATATATGATCATTTGACAGTTTTCTTTTGCAAAAGTCTATGTCTTATATTACTTATATTACGACAATAATACAAAGTACAAAGCACAAGCCCTCCAACATTGAATTTCCTCCTTATCACATGGAGAAAGGCAAGCGTATCCGACAAGGCTCCCATATTAGAGGAGATAATGTATTGTAAAAGGCGCTTAACATAAATTTGAGTTGCTTAGTAATGTAAAAAACCATGGAAATCCTTTCTATTGAAATCCTTTTTAGAACCCTCACAATTAGTTTTACATCTCTTTTTTCACAAATAGGATAGAGTAGCGATCTAGAGGACATGCCAAAGCCATCCCGCCATCTTCTTAAAGAGTTAAGGCTCACATATCATGAACCCACTGCCCTGTATAAGACCAATTTGATCTGGTGAACTTGCAAGCCCAAAATATGTCTCTAATATTTTCTTTCTTGCCATACTAGATGCCACCATCAGTCAGGCCTGATCCATCCAGTCTATGTTTGTTATCCAGGCCTTCGAAGAAAAACCTACCACCCAAGCACCGTGACTTTATAGGTAGAGGGAGTTGACCAAATGGATTAATCCTTCATACCATTCTTCTTCATTATCATGGGTCAACCATTTATAATTCAATTCCACAGTAATACTTATTGGGTTTGGGCCTCATTTAATTATAGAAGAAACAAGATTTAAATCAAAGGATAAATTTACGAGTGGACCAAATATGATTTTCCCACCTTCGTT
This sequence comes from Picea engelmannii, assembly GCA_009831015.1. Taxonomy (NCBI): domain Eukaryota; kingdom Viridiplantae; phylum Streptophyta; class Pinopsida; order Pinales; family Pinaceae; genus Picea; species Picea engelmannii. The sequence continues at coordinate 118,301 of ML813054.1, forward strand.
GATTACCATCCAGAGCAACTTTAAATATGTTCGATGAATCAATTACATTAATTATTTCCAGGTAGATGGGTTATGCTTATTATTGAGACTGAACCTATTGGAATTGTCCCTCCATGAGAACCATTTATTCTGGAATTCACAATTCTTTCCATTTGCTTATTCCTTTTTTTGGAAAGAATCCTATCATAAGGCTTGGAAAGATAACCGAAAGAATCCTAAGGATTCCTAAAATGTTGTCCTTATCAAGATCCCATCTATGTCTAAACTCAAGAAAATTCCACCTTACATGAGTAGCCTGCCTACCATGCTCTTCAAATTCTCTTCAAGACAATAGAACTTGGAAAATAAAGTCAGACATTACAAATTTGAAACTATATATGTAAACGAAAAGTAGTTGTGTTGATACATTTTCGAGATTTTGCATGAAACTTGACGAACATTCAAGGCTTTTGGCTGTAATGGAACGATCTCCAAGACAGTCGAGCCTAGAACTTGTGACATTTGTTAATACAGTGATTTGTACAAAAAAAAAAAAAAGGGAAATACTCTAGATGTCATGAATATGAGTTTTAAGGGGACGCTTTAAGATCTGCACAATAAAATGAAAAATAAAATGAATAATTATGCTTAGGTTTTTGGATATAAGAACACAAGTTTGTTCATAGCTCAAGTTCAATGGTTTAACTTGTTCAATGAGTTTTGCATGTTCTGGACCCTAGTACATTCCAGTGTGTGGAATTAAGATACTGAATCTTTTTTGCGTAGCTTATAGAAACCCTTGTGAACTTGCAATTATACTTAGTACCGAAGAATTCACTCTACAACTCAGATGAATTCCCGCGAACAATGCGGAGTGGATTAAACCTCTAACGGCCTCAGTCTGGTATTGAAAAAGGGTTTCAGGTACTACCTATAACAAAAACTCCCACGACTTTGATCTACAATTGGGCAGACTAACATGGTCCGCTCATGTATGGGATATATCAAGCTTCCATTTTCATACACAAACAGTTAATTAAATTGTGATTTATATAATTTTTCGTTGATGATTTTAGATGAATACCTAGATGGGACTTATGCAAAAATTGTTTTTCTATGAAATCGTTTTACTTTGATAAAGTTGTGTATATCAAATATATAAATTGTATAATTTAAATGCAAGAATTTAAAAGATGTTGAATTCATCTCTATAATCATTATCAATTCACAATTTCGATAATAAATTTCAACAAAAAATGAATCAACTCGTAATTTCGATAATAAATTTCAACAAAAATTGAATCAACTCTCAATTTCGATAATAAATTTTAACAAAAAGTGAAATTGTACAAGAATTTCTAAGATGTTAAATTCAATTCATCACATTTATGTAGATTGTATACGAGTTTCTTAGACCTTCAATTCATCTTTGTAATCATTATCAATAGCAAATTTCAACAAAGATGGAATCACCAACACTAATAAATACAAATGAAATAAAACCCAATTCAAAAACCCATTATCTTACAAAATGGGCTCCTTCACATCCGATTCTTCTCCAGAAAGGGAGTAGGGCCATTCTGTACTAAGGATGAATTTGGTAAAGTGTCGTTAGCGGTTGATCGTATGAGGGCGAGGAGGGAATTAAAATAATGCACTTGGCATGTCCACAACAGGGTGGTTGGACTGGTGGATTAGCAGTGGTTTTGCATATGCATACGTCGTCCTCTTTTTAGTAAGCCATACGTCGTCCTCTACCATCAAATTGAATTGAATTCAACCTCATATTGTTGCAGCATCATAAGATGCTCTTACCCAGTGGCGAATTTAGTCAAGATGAGGTGAACCCTGGTCTATTTGTCTCGCTCGCTCGGCCTCATCTGGCGCGGTTTACATGGGGCTACCCAGCATGCGGTTATATTATGATATCAGGTACACGTGTATGTCACACTGCAAACTCTTCCTGCTCTCACCACAACTTTTTATGACATAGGCGCTAAAATTAGCAGAGAATAGAGAGAATGAAGTCAAAGCTTTTGCGTCGATTGTTAAGTGTCTGTGCCTTGGCACTATCCCACGAGATTCACTAATATGAATCATTTTGAGAACAATATTCAAGAAAAGCACTCTGAGAACTTTAGAAAAATGAAAACACACAATGTTAATTATTGAATTAGATTTTATAATACAACGTATAAGCATCATTATCTTGGGTTATCTCGAGGCAAATTATGGCCTATTGTATGGTCCACATTGGAGTCGATCATTTCCCTCATTAATAATTAACATCCGTTGACCCCTTTATTTTTGCCTTTCTAGCAATAAAACACATTAACATTACATTTAGAAGACCAAAATTAATATCATTCTTCGTTGAGATGGATGGGGACGACTGATTTGTTCTTCTACAAGGTAGATTAGTGCACGATGTGGGTAAGGCTGCGTTGTTCTTCTGCAAGGTAGATGCATGCACAAGTTGAGGAATTTGCAATATAAATAATATCTTTAATGTTCAACTCGATAAAGTAATAATAATAGACATGGGTACAACATAGTGTTAAATATTGTTGAGAAAATAGACGATGTTCATTAGGTTAAAAAAAAAACACTCATATTGCAATTTTTTATATAGGTAGTTATGTTTTAAACGTTAACAATATGTATTTTGGTTATTATGATTTATAAATTTTAATATTTAATACAATGTTATATTTAATATAATGAAGCTTTTACAATGTTTAGTATGATGAAAAAAATTACTTATTATTATTGTTGTTGTTCATGACCTTTTGAATTTTGAATTAAATTTAACTAAATAGAAAAGCATTAATTATTTAAATTTGAACTTAATTTATATAGATAATAAAGAATTAACTGATTAGATTTAGAATGGGAAATTTTTTTGAATTATTGAAAACCTTATTATGATTATTAAATTAACCAAAGGTGGGGTCAATAACCTCTTTAATAGGTTTGATTGTTTGAGTGAGGCTCATGATAATCATCAAAGCTCCTTTGAACGAAGAGTTATGGTATTTAATGAATTTGTAACAATGGCACTTGCGAATATTATCATGATACAAATTTAAAAAATAACGATATAAAGTAATTTGTTTTTTAAATATACTAAAAATATATTTTATAAAATTATTTAAACAAAATATTTTTTTTATAAAATAAAAATAAAATAAATTAAATTGATACATGAATTGGATTTTAAATTCCAACCATGTATCAAAGTGATTTATAAGCCAATTCATGCATCCATTAATGATTAGTTGATTAGTATATATTTTTTTAGTGTGCTCTCTTGTGGGGTAGAAAAAAAAAACACTATGAATTTGATTTGTATATAAGTGGATTAGAAAACAACAACTTGTGCTACAAGTGAATCCATATGGCTTACAAAGATTGTTGGTAAGTTTAAGTTGAAGCATAAAAAAACAACTTCCCTACTTTGTAACAATCAAAAAGTAATCAAATCAACCAAGAATCATGTTTTCCATGTTGAACGAAGCATATTTAAGTTCATTAACGTCACATCACAGAGTTGGTGCAAGATGAAGATATCAAGCTAATCTCTTGTGCCACTTAGCATTCAACGACTAATATTCTCCACAAATCTTTGAGTAGATACAATTTTGAAAAAATTGAAAACATGCTTGGTGTAGTTGTATCATTCCAATATGGGTCTTTCTCCTGCTATGAATGCATGATAAGTGAAATATTCAATTGGGCTTTGATTTCATTTATGAGCAAATAGCAAGTTGTTTGTTGTTGCTCTGCATCTTTAATAGACTAATGAGTCATTTGAATGAATGATTTTGGTTTCCTATGATGCAAACATTTCAATACTCTCACAGAATCCCCCAGGAATTAAGTAAAGATAATAGAATGGTGCACATTGATAAAACTAGCATTGCTAAAAAAAAAAATTTTAGTTTTTTTCGACATTCCCTTCCCCCGCTTCAAGCGTATGCTAGTTTAGTTTGAAGATAATGAATTATATTTAATAAATTATGATGTATTTTTTATCAATTTCAAAACAATTAAATTTTTCATTGAAGAAAATATAATTAAAAAAAAATTCTACATTATTATTTTTATCATTAAAACCTCATAATCTAAAATGTTAACTTTCCCAACAATTAATTTGCAACTCTATTCTAATACTTTATTTACATTTTATTCAATACAAAGACTAGCCACTATGTAGCTATCTTTCGCTATCTCTCTTGTTTCAGTAAGCTTCACTAACATTTCTATCTTAAATAAATATGTGATTGCATTTGTCTATCTTCTTAAATTTGGGCATACACCTTTTAATTATACACGCATTTGTCTATCTTTTTAAATTTGGGCATACACCTTTTAATTATACACAAAAAATATAATAGTATTAGTACTTCTTGTATGAGATTGGGGTATATATTAATTATTTTGTTTCCTTTATTAAAATGATTGTGACATTAATATTATTTTGATAAAATTTGTCAGCATTTGTATTACTTATAACAAAATTTAAATTATTATTATGTATAATATTATTAGTCCTTGCCGAAGGTGTAGAGGGACTATAGCAATCGATAATTCGTTGACTTCATATTAATATGTTATTTGACTATAAATTTTTGCATCATCTATATTGTTCGAACTAGAGAACTAAAAACATTATTTTTATATAATAAAAAGAACCTTATATGTCATCATCTCATTGGAGAATAGTTTTGAAGTCTTATTGCTAGCTTCCTTATTCCCAATGTTTTAAATGTTTAGATATCCAAAGTTTTGAGCATCGACACTCTTTTTTTATTTTTTTTATTTTTATTGAAATGTTTACATACCGAAAGTTTTGAGCATCGACGCTCTTTTTTAATTTTTATTGAAATGTTTACATACGGAAAGTTTTGAGCATAGACGTTATTTTTTAATGTTTTTATTATTTCTATTTTTATTGAAATGTTTACATACCGAAATTTTTTAGTATTGACACTCTTTTTAAGGTACTTGAATAGGCTTGACAACTTAAATGTTTACATAGCGCGAGGCCCTTAAACAAGCCTGACAGCTTGAATGTTTACATAGCGTGAGGCCCTTAAACAGACCTGACAACCTTAAATGTTTACTTAAATAGGCATGCCACAATACATTTTTCCTCGAATTTTTCCATACAATGTTGCAGTGGATTTGGACAATATTGTTGTCCACCGCCACTCACATAGCCATCATATGTTTCATACTTATTCTATGCTTGGAATGCAATTTAGTCATCATTGAAGATATATATATTGTTTATTGGTTCACTGGTTGTTGCTTGTTCGTTGGTTCATCGGTTTGTCGGTTGTTGCTTGTTGTTGTTTGGTTCAACTTTGCAAGGTTGAGGTCCTGTACCTGCAGTTGGACCTGTTGGTGCTTGCTGCTTGCTTTTGTTTGCTTCAACTTTGCAACGTTGAAGTCCTACACCCGCAGTTGGAGCTATTTTTTCACTTTGCAGGGTTCAAGTCCTGCACCCACAATTGGACATGCGATTCTGTCATTCATCATTGACGAGTAAGTTTCGATACCATAGTTTCATTCGTATTCGTTCTTTGTTGTTTACTGTTTACAATTTGCAAGTAAGAATGTTTAAGTATTTCCACTCGCATGGTCATCATATGTTTCATATTTCTTCTATGCTTGGAATGCAATTTAGTCATAATTGAAGATACATATATTCTTTACTGGTTCATTGGTTGCTGCTTGTTCACTGGTTTGTTGGTTGTTGCTTCTTGTTGCTTGGTTCAATTTTGCAGGGTTGAGGTCATGCACCTACAGTTGGGCATGGTCATGCTTGCTCACTGGTTTGTTGCTTGTTGCTTTCTTTTGTTTGCTTCGACTTTGCAAGGTTGGGGTCCTATAGTGACAATTGGAGTTGTTTTTCGCACTTTGCAGGGATCAGGTCTTGCACCCGCAATTGGGCCCGCAGTTTTGTCGTTCATCATTGACAAGTAAGTTTCAATACCATACTTTCATTCATATTCATTGTTTACTATTCATTGTTTGCATTTTGCAAGTAAGCATGTTTAAGTATTTATTCATCATTCTTATCCTGCAGACTTTCCATAGAGGTTGGCATATCTTTTTCTCCTGCTCTTAAATTTTCCTTCGATTCTTTCCCCATGCTCTGCACCATGTGCATGCCAATGTCGTCTGCACAACTATGGCTGTCATTTTTTCTAGCATTACAAATCCCAATCCTTTGTCGTATGCGACGAAGTGGAAATCTAACGCCTCAATTGAATAAGGAATTCTTCAGCCTTCGCAGCTTGCCCTCGATGATATTCCCAGCTTGCCCGGGAATGAGTACCTACCTATCCCATAAGGAAATCGAACCCGTGTCTTTCACATGAAAAATACGATGTCAAGCTTGTTGCCTTTGCAGGATGTTCTTGTAGAAGAAAACTGCATGTAGGTGTAGAAGGGCTAGGTATGGTACAACGATGGCTAAGCTGCAACAAATTGCACAAAATTGGCATATCTTTCCCTCCTACTCTTAAATTTTGCTCCAATTTTTTTCTCCAAACATTGAACCATACCTACATGCCTTTTCAAAATGTTCTTGTAGAAGAAAAAGATGTTGAGATGGTGCTAGCAAGAATATTTTTTCGTGGATTGGAAATTGAAATATTCAATCTCTATGCCGCTCCACGTGCAACATTGCTAACCTAATGAATGTTTTTTCAAATGCATTACACCATTTACATCTGAACGAAACCATTATCATTCTAGGAGACTTCAGTGTTGACATGCTACAAAATAGTGCCATAACAAAAGAATTGGAAAACTACTTGTGCAATTACAATCTCCGCTTTCTTTTGGTTAAGATAAAACATGTACAAAACACACTTATTGACCATATATGGTGAAATGTGCCCATATCACAATACAACCTCTTTATCTTATGCACAAACTGGTCTGACCATGATACAATTTGTCTTGTACTTGAATTATGAAATATATATCAAACGTATTACAAAATTATATTTCCATGTCTCAAAGCATATCTCGATACTTTGTTGCACAAAACCAGATTATTCAGCTAGGACCATCCAACTTCTTAATATTTTCTGGCTTGTAATATATTTTGGCCAGGAAAAATTCTATATAACCACAACCATGGATCAAGAAAAACAAAGGTGCATGCTTCTAACTCTATCTTTTATGCTATTCCTTTGATTCTCATTTATTGTATGTAAATATTACTTGTTTTCCCTTACATACCAACTTACATTCATGTTCATTATATTTTGTGTGTTCTCACATTGAAACAAACAAAATAATTGGAGAAGACGAAGGACTCTTAAGCACTAATGTAGAAGAGGAGATACAAAGGTGCATGCTTCTACTCTTGTTTCATATTCCATTGTTTTGTATTTCATTTATTGTCTGTATATTTGTTCTATTGCTTTGCACCTAATTTATTGTATGTATATACTGTGTATCTTCCTACATTATAACTTATCTTCATGTCAATTTTATTTTATGTGCTGCTACATTGAAATAAATAGAACTGTATTTATTTTTTTACATGTCTTTCTACATACCAACTTACCTTCATGTCCATTGTATTTTCTGCATTGCTACATTGAAAGAAACATATTAGTTGGATAAGAGGATGAAATTTTATATGCCACAACAGAGGAAGCTGAAGTACAATCTTCGAAAAGGTATACCAATTGTGATAGTAAATCAAACATACCAAACGAGTAGGTGGATAAAATATTGGACTAGAAAACAATGATTTGGAAACAATGGGCCTTTGTTGAGACTTCCTGCTTCCAAAAATTTCCCTCCCCTTTTCTATTTTCCCACTCTCTATTATCCATTTTTTTCCCCTCTTCTATACTTAACCGAATTCCCCTTTATTTTTCCCTTCTACTTTCCCTCTATGGTTACTTTACTTAGTTGTTTTTTTCAAAAATGTCTAGGTGTGCGGGTTGACGGACTGACGGGTTCACATTTATACCCATGCTTCTATATCACAAGTCCGACCGACAACTTCATCATTCCATACTTAACCACTTTTTTGATTGCGGGTTCCCAGGCCGACAGGCTCAAAATTGTGCTTCTATTGTTCTGTGTCCTCTAAACATCACTCAGAGTTCCGCGATATACAAATTGACAGTCGGATTCCCAGGCTGGCGGGCTCAAGATTGTGCTTCTATTCTTCCATGACCTGCAAACAACTTCCCTTTATGCCCTATTTCGTGTTACACTTTTTTGCACTCAAAATTTTTGAGGCATACAATTTGACTGTCAGGTCCTCATGTTTCCTGAGTATCCCTTGACACCCTATTTCATATTCCATCTCCTTTGAGCCTGTATGTGACATCCAGAACAATTATGAACAATATATAATGCATATGCTTATTTAGTCATTTTGATGTTCATGTACACATGCTTGCATCAGAAAAAATTGGACAAGTGACATGGGCATGAGTAGTCCATCATCGCAAACATCAACAGAACGACAAGGCCAAACATAAAGATTCATATATTGTGCTCTTGCTATGTTTACCAAACAAATATCTTGATATATTTATTCATCTATGCCATGATAAATATGTTGATGTCATTTGTAACACATGATTTGCAGTTCACAAGAAGTATCGACGAGCGCAAGTGAAACACCCAACATAGTGCAAGCTCTGCAGACTAAGAGGTATGGTTACAAAACTCCGACCTACATACTTCATCCAAGTTGTGCGTCTACTTGTACATTTATGCCAAAAAAAAAAGAAAACAAAAAAATGATGTAGAACACCATTCACATTACTTTTTCTGTTCAAAAAATGTCACTAGGTCTAAACTTATAACACCCAATATATTATCGATAGAAGGCTTGAACAACCATCGAACTGGACAAGTGTTCGTCGTGGACACAATGGTCGTGTATAACACCTACTTAGACAAGGCAAACAAAAATAGATGCATTGTGCATGCTGGCATGATAGACAACAAAGCCATGATGACAGTCACACTCATTATCCCTACACAACTTGTCCAGAAACATGCAGAAAATATCTTGCCATGTAATGGGATATCCATTACAAATTTTAATATATTGTTGAAAACAGTGTATGATCGTGGTGATTGTGATTGGATTATATCACTCAACAAAACAAGTATTGTGGAAAAAATTCTCGTGATTTGTTCAAAATATCGTTTCGTACCAGACACAACAATCGGCCAACATGCACAGAGCGACGACACTTATCCGATCAAAACCATTGGTGCAGTTGTTACACTCTCGAGAAAATTTGGCTCGCAACAGATTCTCCATATAAAAGATGGAGAGTCAGACAACGACAAGGCAATGGTACCATTCTCCATATCCAGTTTTGTCCTTTACTTTCACATGTTCATATATCTGAGTTATGTTACACAATTGTTACACTGTTCCATGTTGCAGCTACAATTGTTTGACACCTGTTCAAATTTGTTTTCCTCAATGGAACAACAATTGCATAAAGGGAAATTTCCACTTATGCTCTTAAAAAATATAACAAAGAAAAGAGATGTTAAAAAAATGATCTTTCGCACAACCCAAGCAACTTTTGTAACATAATTGCAAACAGATATAGTACAGGATCTCAAGAAACTAACTAGCTCGACAATTGTTGTGTGTATACATATACAATTCCATCCACACTTTGCTCATAACAATTGCCTTGAACAATTTTCTACAGCTTTTTTTGTTGTACAGTTGTATATTATATTGTTCAATATATTAACTACTATGCTCACGTCCGCAGGTTGAGGGTGTTTTGGTTGCAGCGAATGTGTACTCGACCCCCTTCGAGCCTGTATGTGCCAAATGCAACTCTCCTGCTTCTGCCTCTACTTTCATAAATGATGGCACAATTGATTGCCTACGATGCAATAAAAAATGCCCTTACATATATAGAAATTGCCTCAACGTTGCCATCCGAACCCTCAGCAACACAATTGTACATTGTATAATTAGACAACCTCTGTTACAAGATGTGCTTCCTGGGTTAGCAGAATTGGCATATGAAGTATACCTACAGAAAAAGGCAAACAATGTCTACATGTTACGTGACTTTCACGTCCATAGAAAATTTACATTAAATGAGGACAATGGCATACTGCATATCGACTGAACAAAAAATAAATAAATAAATCATATCAAGCATTGAGAAGAAATGAAACAATCTCATCTATATATGTCCATGCTACCCAATGAGGATATGAATAGAGTTTTGCAGTGCCATGGCAAATTGAATTGGAAGTGCATAAGATTGTTCAGTCCAGGAATGAGAAGCACGAGGACATACCTCATACAAAGTATCCAACTGTGAACAAAATAGGTCCATCCTTTGAGCCATCAAAATGGCTTGCTCCTCTGAACGGAACCATCGGGAATTTTCAATAATATTGCAAATTTGGCATTGTTCGAACTCCATTAAGTTAAATGTTGACACTCTTTTCCAGAACTAGTAATGTTAGAACATTTTTGGGTCAACGTGAGTTCATAGTACTATCAGAAGCAAATGTTCATAGTGATCTTGGTTCATTGTAATATAGTAATCGACAAATTTCTTGGTGCCCATTTGGGGATTTGGTTATAGATGGGATACAATGCCCAATCTCCGTTGATTTTGTCCTGTCTTGTGTTTGGCAGACTTTTGTTCACGTGCTTTTGTGTTGTAGTTCAAGGTTCTCATGGGCCCAGTTCTTGAATTATGGTTGGATGATACATTCAGGATCTTAGCGGTTTTTCTATGATCTTAAAGAATATACAAGACCTGCCTTGCCTTTTAATGTAAGCTCCGTGAAGCAAATGTAATATGTAGTTCATTTTAGCACTTTTACTTGATCGATGAAATTACCAAAATTCATCTTCAGAAATATTTTGAAATAAAAGGATATATGCTATGTGAAGTCCAATGGAACTATGATATCAACCACAGAAAATTAAAATTAAAATTCATCATTGTTATACTTACGGTGAAGTTGACAATACAATAATTTTACTTGAACATCCCAAAATTGATTTTTCTGTTGTTTTTCGATGCTTCTCTTATGCAAACACATCCTGGAAAGTATAACCATAACTCACTTTCTCTATTCCTTGATTAAAGAGCATGTTCACCTGTCTAATTCACTTCATAGTTACTGTTAAGACTATCAATGGAGCTTTGTTAAGACCAATTCTCACTTCCAAAAATTGCCCTCCCCTTTATTTTTTCCCTCTACTTTCCCTTTTTGGTTACTTAGTCGTTTTTCGAAAAATGTCTAAGTGCGCAGGTTGGCAGATTCACGCGTTCAGATTTCCACTGATGTTTTTATGTCATGAGTCCGACTGACCGCTTCGCTGTTCCATACTCAACAACTTTTTCAATTGCGGGTTCCTCGCTAGGCAGGCTCAACATTGCGCTTCCATTGTTCCGCCCCCTGCAAACAACACCTGAACTTCCCTGATATACAAATTGACAACCAAATTCCCCTTTCTTTTTCTCCTTTACTTTCCCTTTCTGGTTACTTAATCACCGAATATGTCTCATGCTTTTATATCATGAGTCCGACTGACCGCTTCCCCATTCCATACTTGGCCACTATTTCCATCATCGGTTCCCAGGCAGGCTTGCTCAACATTGTGCTTCCATTGTTCCGCGACCTACATACAACACCCCGAGTTCCGTGATATACAAATTGACTGTCGAAGTCTAACATCATGCCTTATTTCGTGTTACACATTTTGCAGTCAAAAGTTCAGAGACATACAATTTGACCATCGGGCCCTCGCGTCTCCTCAGTATAACTTGTGACCCTGTTTTGAAGCCCGACCAATCACATTCCATACTTGGCCATTTCTTGGAATCGCTTTCACGGGTTGGCGGGTTTACGAAATGTCCAATGCTTAATCGCTCTTCGTCGTCCCCGACACCTTTGTACTTCTTTCTAGATATGCAATTATTAAGCTTTAATGCTAATAGCTCATCATACAGGAACCATTAAGATTGTCATTAATGTCTGAAAGGCTAGAAGAGATCTGTCATTAATACGAATTAAACCAAGATTTGCGGAGGGTTGTATTATCCCTTACGAGTGTTCATTTCAAGCATCATGGAATCTCTTTCGCGCGTCGTCCGGTTGGCGGCTTCACAAAATCTCCAATCCTTAATTACTCTTCGTCGTCACTGCCACCTTCACACTTTTTTCTAAGTGTGCAATTAGTAAGCTTTAATGGTAACTGCTCATTATGCAGGAACTATAGAAATTGTCATCAATCAGCGAAAGGCTCGAAGATATCTCTCATTGCTATGCATTAAACCAAGATTTGTGGAGGGTTATATCATCCCTTCCAAATGTTCATTTCAAACATCATATGGAGCAAATAAACGTTCTCGTTAACTTATGGCAGCAGTTTGACAGCAGTTATTTCTAGATACAGTAAACACCTTCGGGCATGATGACCAGAACTTCTAGTGGTCCAGGACATATTCTTACTACTCATCTCCTTCTGCCCAGAAGCAAAGAAGGATATGGTCCCTTGGTGCGTCGAGATATATATTTCAAGCCAAAGTATTCCAAGGCAACCCCCCTACTCAGACAACCCCCCCTGCATTGATGTCCGACGTAGAGGTTTATGCGGTTGATTTCGAGCTGAAAGAAGATGATCTGATGGACAATGATATGACGATGGATGATGGCAATGTAGACGTTGTTCCCACTCCTGCACCCAAATTCAAATTCACCATAATGAGGGGCACTTCCTGGCTCGACGATGACATCCCTAACAAGACCAAAGGAAGGGGTTTCAGAAAAGAAATCGACGCTGAACGCAATAGCCGCTTTGCAACTCGAGAGTTTGAGTCTCTTGACTTGGATGGCGGTCCTTGCCCTCATAGATGTATCATTTCCTTTCATTTTTAGGCTTTTGGATTGGGTTTGGATTTGTCCTTGGTGCAAGTTGTGTCCTTGAAGCCTTTGACTATAAGGAAATGGTCTCTTGGTGTGCTGAGAGATATATTTCAAGCCAAAGAATTATTCAACTGCGAGATTACTCTCATGTTCTTTGGATATACAATTAACATCTTAGGGGGTGAGGACCAGAACTCCCAGTGGTGCAAGGCATATTCCTACTACTCATCCCCTTCCGCCCATAACGAAGTAATTTGGACCTCTCGAATTGCTCATGCAACCTGTGTCCTTGAAGTCTTTCCCTGTAAGGAGGTGGTCTCTTGGTCCCCTTCTGCCCATAACGAAGTAATTTGGACCTTTGGAATTGCTCGTGCAAGCTGTGTCCCCGAAGTCTTTGACTGTAAGGAGGTGGTCTTTTGATGTCTCCTCACTTTTAGTTTCAGGCTCTTCCGCTTGCCCTACAATGTTTTTTCTCTTCTTCCTCGCGGGAAGATTGTGAGAACTATCAATTTTACTGCAAGGAGGGTTCTTATCTCCTCCTGCGTTTGAAGAATTATGGGTTGCTTTCTTACTGGGGTGGGTCGTTGGAGTGATGCTCTAGGATGTCGTACTCTTGGCAGTGGTAGTGGAGTATTGGAAACTCTTCTCACTGAGGCCTTTTCCCTGTTGTTTGTACAATTCAGTGGTGCTTTGCAATGTCTCTAGGTCACCAACGTCAGGAACAAGAGTGTTATTGACCTGTTTCAAGCCAAAGAATTATTCCACTAAAGAACCACTATCTTGTTTCTTTGTCACCGCAGGTCTTCCGCAAGATGTTGAGATTGTCGCATCCAACACTGTCCTTAAGAGGAGAAGACTGCAAGGAGTTACTAAAAAGCATGATAATCAGTTTTGTATGCATGTTCAAGAGCTTGTCGATGGCTCCCGCATGTTGTCGCACTAGATGAACAACACATAATTGTATGCATGTTTTTTTTTTTGTAACTCCTCTACCTGTATTTATGACAAATATGTTCAATGCTTCGATGTAAAGAACTTAGTCCAATGTCTATGGATAAATATATATTACCCACTATGTTTTTTATAGATTTACTATTAAAAAGTTGCCTTGGAATCTTGGTTGGTGCTTCTTTGTTGGATTTAACGCCTCTTCTCGTTTGCATGGTTCGATAGTCTTGTAATTATTAAATATTGTATTGACTCAAGTATTTTGATAAAATATGGATCATTGAACAATTATATGACAATGCACTGTGTAGATCACATGAGGCTTCTATGGAAACATAAATGAATTTCACACAGTTTCAAACCAACATTCAATTCCATTCGTAATGCAGATAGAACATAACAACACTAATTCACGATGCAGGAGTTGGGGCCTCACCCAAGAAGTTTCTTTCTCATCTCAACCTTGCTGAGCGAACGATCTCTTATTTCCCTCTCCCTTCCTTGATTTCTTTACTCCAAAAGGAAACATTTTATTGGTTGTCCATCCCCTCGCCTCTATTTGAGCACTTTTACTTTATTAATGAAATTACCAAATTTCTTCTTCGTAAATATTTTGAAAAAAAATATGATATATGCTAGTTGAAGTCAAATGGGGCTATGAAATCAACCACAATATTAAAATTCAAGTTCATCGTTGTTGTACTTACGGTCAAGTTGACAGTACAATAAGTTTATTTCTAGAGATGCAATTATTAAGCTTTAATGCTAACAACTCATCATGCAAGAATTTTAATACTTAAAATAATATTTCTAGGCATTAAACAATGTATCAAGAACACAATTACTCACAAAAGTTGCAATAAAAACAAATCTTCAACAAAGCATTTGTTCACACCCTTTTTAATGATACAAGCACAATAGAAAACGAGTAAGTGGATAAAATATTGGACTAGAAAATGATGTTTTTTCAACAATGGGGCTTGTTTGAGACCAATTCTCTCTTACGAAAATTGCCCTCTACTTTTCTATTTTCCCACTCTCTTTTATCCCCTTCTTTTCCCTCTTCTATACTTAACCAAATTTCCCTTTCTTTTTCCCCTCTACTTTCTCTTTCTAGTTACTTAGTCGTTTTTCCCGAAAATGTCTAACTACACGGGTTGGCGGACTCACGAGTTCACATTTGTACTCATGCTTTTATATCACGACTCTGACTGATCGCTTCTCCATTCCATACCTAGCCACTTTTTTTATCGCGGATTCCCAGGTAGGCGGGATCTAGATTGCACTTCCATTGTTCTGTGACCTACAAACAACACCCAAACTTCTGTGATATACAAATTGACTGCCATACTCCCATATCATCCCCTCTTCCGTGTTACACATTTTGCACTCAAAAGTTATGAAACATTGAATTTGACCGTCGGGGCCTCACGTCTCCTGGGGAACCCTTGTTACCCTATTTTGAAGCCCGTCCGACCGCTTTCCATACTTGGCCATTTCTTGGAATCTCTTTCATGAATCGTCGGGTTGGCGGGTTCATGAAATCTCCAACTCCTAATCATTGTTTCTTGTGCCTGCCATCTTCGCACTTCTTTCCAAGTATGCAATAACTGAGGTTTAATGCTAACATCTCATCATGCAACAACCATAAAGATTGTCATTAATGAGCAAAAGGCTCGAGGAGACAATCACAATGACTATCCCTACACAACTTGTCCAGAAACATGCAGAAAAGATCTTGCCATGTAATGGGATATCTATTACAATTTTCAATATATTAGCAAAAACGAGTTCGACTAACCGTTTACCTATTCCATACTTAGTCACTTTTTCGATTGCGGGTTCCCAGACAGGCGGGCTCAAGATTGCACTTCCATTGTTCCGCGACCTAGAAACAACACCTAGAGTTTCGCGATATACAAACTGACTGTTGAACTGCCCCATCATGCTCTCTTACATTTTACGCATTTTGCACTCAAAACTTTCGAGACATACAATTTGATCGTCGGGCCCTCACCTCTCCTGAGTATCCCTTGTAACCCAATTTTGAAGCCCGATCGACCGCTTTCCATACTTAGCCATTTCTTAATTGCTCTTCCCCGTCCTCGCCACCTTCACACTTGTTTCTAAATATGCAATTAGTAAGCATTAATGCTAACAAATCATCATGCATGAACCGTAAAGATTGTCATTAATGAGCGAAAGGCTCGAGGAGATCTCCCATTTATATGCATTAAACCAATATTTGCAGAGGGTTATATTATCCCTTCCGAGTGTTCATTTCAAACATCATGGAATGTCTATCGTGGGTCGTCGGGTTGGCGGGTTCACAAAATCTCCAATCCTTAATTGCTCTTTGTCGTACCCGCCACCTTCGCACTTCTAAGTATGCAATTACTAAGCTTTAATACTAAGCATTAATGCTAACAACTCATCATGCATGAACCGTAAAGATTGTCATTAATAAGCGAAAGGCTCGAGGAGATCTCCCATTTATATGCATTAAACCAATATTTGCGGAGGGTTATATTATCCCTTCCGAGTGTTCATTTCAAACATCATGGAATGTCTTTCGTGGGTTGTCGGGTTGGCGGGTTCACAAAATCCCCAATCCTTAATTGCTCTTTGTCGTACCCGCTACCTTCACACTTCTAAGTATGCAATTACTAAGCTTTAATGCTAACAAATCATCATACAACAACCATAGAGATTGTCATTAATGAGCGAAAGGCTTGAGGTGATCTCCCATTCACATGCATTGGACCAAGATTTGCGGAGGGTTATATTATCCCCTCCAACTGTTCATTTCAAACATCATCTGGAGAAAACAAACGTTCTCGTAAATTTATGGCACCAGCTCGACAACAGTTCTGTGGAGATACAGTGAACATCTTCGGGCGTGAGGACCATAATTGCCAGTGGTCCAGGGCATACTCTTACTACTCATCCCCTACCGCCCAGAACAAAGTAATTTGGACCTCTGGAATTGCTCATGCAGGCTGTGTACCTGAAGTTTTTGACTGTAAGGAGGTGGTCTCTTCGTGCGCCGAGAGATATATTTCAGGCCAAAGAATTATTCCACTGTGAAACCACTCTCTTGTTTCTTTGTCACCTCGGGTCTTCCGCAAGACGTTAAGATTGTCGGAGCCAACATTGACCTTCAGAGGAGAAGATTGCAAGCAGTTCCTAAAAAAGAATGATAACGGGTTAGACCTCTTGCCCGAGTTCGTGGAAGACCCGACGACAGTTCCTGAAGATATCACAAGGTTGCAGATTAGTTCATTTAGAAATCCATTCCGGGAAATTGCCTGGTTGTTTACAAGAATAACGGGACAAGAATCCACAACAAGTATTTCCTGCATCATTCTTTATATTTTGTATTTCACAGTCAAGGAACAAGCCATTTTTGATTGGGGGAAGCTAATTTCCATTGAAATATGTTCACAATTGTCACGATTCAAAGAGGAGAAGAAATTTTATATGTCATCCTACTTGGTTTTCGCGATAGCGCATTGCTGTCCGTTTCCAAAACTGTCCGTGTCCAAGAAGGTAAACTGTGAATTCGACCCAGTAACCTTCTGGTACCAGGCCTTGTGGAGGCACAAGGCCTCCCATTGTTTTTATGAGGTTTTTAATGACTTTGTCTCAGTTTTTAAAGATTTATTGTTAGGAAAGGATGCTCCCCACATGTTTGACCAGGCAACCAAGTTTTTGGACAGGAAGGGGACACTTGAACAAATGGAGAATTACAGTGTGATAATGATTTTTGGCTCCAAGGAAAATCCTACTTTCCTTCCATGTCACATTACAGACATAATGTTTGTTACAGAAATAACAAGGCCATACAACTACTGGTTGCATTTTTTCCATGAGAAGAGAAAAAAAGGGTTCATTCCTCTGCCTTGGAAAGTCGAAGACTTTGTGTTCAGGAATGTCAACAAGATTGACGAATTCACAGACCATTTCACAACTTCAACCTAAGATATGCTGAAAGGCTAAGAGGGTTTGACCCTAATGGGATTTTTTTAGAACATTTACTAGCAATTGGCTTCAACAATTATTTTGTCCAGACACGCCTGAATGGAGACAGAGACAATGACGACAACACTCCTGCTTCTGACGCTGGCGACCTAGAGACATTACAAAGCACCACTGAATTGTACAAACAACAAGGAAAAGGCCTCGGTGAGAAGAGTGTTCAATCCCCAACTACCACTCCCAAGAGTATGACATCTCGAAGCATCGTTCTAACGACCCACCCCAGTAAGAAAGCAACCCAAAATTCTTCAAACGAATGAGGAGATAAGAACCCTCCTCGCAGTAAATTTGATAGTTCTCACAAGCTTCTCGTGAGGAAGAAGAGAAAAAGCGTTGTAGGGCAAGCAAAAGAGCCCGAAATTGAAAGTGAAGACATGAAACTTAAGACTATTCTGGATAATGTATTCCACAATGTTGATCAGCCCGGGGACGCGATCCACCATAGTCCCCAAATGGAAATAGTTGAGACTGAATTTTTTGACGAAGATGAATCCTTCGTATTCAAGAGCGTTGTTTTTTACAATGAATTTAAAAATTTAATTATTGAAAAGAGAGATATAAGAAATAAGAAAGGGAAATCTTGTTCAAAGATTAACCGTAGGAACATGCAACTATCCCAAATCTCCCGACTTCACCGAGCAACTGAAGATTCTCTTGATGATTCTATTGGAGGCATTGAGGCAGAGAATGCCAGACTGAAGGACCGACTCAAGGAATTGGAGGAAGCTTTGATTTCTATCCCATTACTTCCCAGTCCTTTAACAATAACCGTGCCTGCCACCCCTGGAGCCAAGTTAAAATGATCCTCCAGCCTCCTCACATTGTGTAGAGGCTATGTGGAGAAGAATATCATGAAAAGAATGGAGCTAATTACTCAGGCGTGTGAAACATTACAAAGTATAGCTTCCCTTGGAACAAGGGCACTTGCTTTGCATGAACATTTGCAGTGTAACGACCCTTGATTATTAAGCATAATTAATTTAATAATAATCCTAAAAGATTAGCTAAACTGTATTTATGTCTTAATATAACATTTCTAATAAATTATTATTAAATAGTGGTTCATGAGGGTTAATGATTGATTTAATTATTAATTAATTCATTAATTAATAAAGTATTAAATAAGAGGTGGATAATAAAATATAATGTTTAAAATTGAGTTATGTATCCCACAAGGGATAACGTATTCAATACATTAGGATAAGTAATAAAGGAGGGATAAGGGTATTAATGGCGGGGGGATAAGGTGTAATAAAGCAGTTAGGTAGGAGTTAATGTGGGGAAGGCAGTGAAGGAGGAATAAGGGGGGGGAAAGGAGTTTAGAGGAGGAAGCATTCTACGAGAGTGTTAGCGATATTTTTTGCTAAGGGGGTTAGATATCAAAAGAATGGGTTAAAACCCACTTGTCCAAAGTCTCGGGCGATAATGCGCCCATAGTAAGCAGCAAGCAAGACCGGGCGGTCCGGATTCACGCGCCCAGATCGACGGCGCACAGCGAATTTC
>ML813055.1:0-22393 GCA_009831015.1 Picea engelmannii
GAAGTATTGAAGGTTGTTGATCTTCACGCCCCGAAGTTATCAGACTGTAATATTTTTGAAGAGATCTTCCATTAATACAAAGAAGCATTTTACAAGATTCTTGCAAGTATTCATTGGTGATGTTTTTCTCTCTAAGTTAAATGTTATTTCGCTTTGTTATCACACTGTCTTCTAAATCTAATCTTTGGAAGTAACGAATTTTGCAAGATTTATCCCGTATACCCTGTTTCTGACTTGAAAGATTTTAGTGTTTTATCTTCTCATTTTACAATAAAGAAATTCTTAGCTGCTTCTTTGTTGTGATTGTCTTTCTCATCTTTTCTGCTATACCTCATTTATGCTACTGAAGAATCCAGTGATTATATTATCTCGCCCTGTGAAAAGTTCCTTTGTTTTTTATGGTTAGGATTTCATCTTTACGACACGGACCCCATAGCCCAATGGATGTGTAAACCGTCTCAACCAACTCGACAAACACTACGACAACAAAACCGAATTATTTATTTACCTAGCCTAATATTTAAAAATTTGAAACATATCTATATCATATAGAGAGATCCCTCTCTGAAGTTGGAAGGGCTAGATCCCAACTTCAAAAGCAGTTGGATAAAGTTACCTCACATAGATTTCTTCTTCTAAACAACCTCTAGGAAATTTACAGAGCACTAACAGATCCAATAGATGGTACCTAATGTTGATGCTCACATAACAATTAATCATGAGATAGAGATATATCAAGAAGCTAGAAAACTATTTGGATTTGTTGATGTTGTCAATGAAAGGGGTTTTTTTATTCCACTTAAGCCACTAAAATTTAAAATTTTAGTTGTCTATTTTGTTTGAAAGTTAAATTATGTTTTCGTTATTTCATATTTTCCACCATAATGAAATGTAATTCAAGTCTTTTTTTTCTTATTTGTTGTAAATGTTTAATGGAAAAATTATGGTGCAAAAAGTGCCAAATTTATAGAAATTGGCCTTCTGAGTCCTCATCCAAACCTGTAGTCCTTCAAGATGTGAGAGAAAATGGAATCTGTTTGAAAAAATACACTCAAAAAAGCACAACCGATTATAACTTCAACTAGGCAATTTTTTTCCCTTAGAAAAAGCAGTTTCATTGTTATTCAACATTGAATCAAAGGAAACTTCCTAGTACAAAAAAGGTCTTAAATGTTCCTTATACATAGTCCCAATATTCACTTCGACCATAATGTTTTTGTATTACAAAACACACACTTTGAAGTTATCTAACAAACTGTCCTCACCTATTTTATAAGCCTTACAATTTCTAAAATAAGTGGTTCCAGAAAATTAAAAGAAGGAGAACTTCAACTAAGCAATTACAATTATTATAATTGATGACCCTTTGACATATTTATAAGGTGTTGTATAACTATTCTACGAAATGGATGTTTTCACCAAAATCTGACGATATAAATTTGCATGAAATCACGATTTTTTGTTGTTTAAAATCCATTTCTGAATGCAAAAATGGATTGGATTTTACAAAAATAATCACTCAAATCTGCATATCTAACAATTTCTCGTCGGATTTCGAGAAAATGTCCCCGGAAAAGAGTCAAGACTATAGGTGAGGTAACTAGAGAATATACCTAATGTGAAATTGATTTCCTCGGACAATATTAACATATTGTTTGTGTGGAGGGTGGAATATAAGGCACCTATTATGGAGGCATGTGTGGTTAGAAGAGGAGAAATAGTGGCAAGCATAGGGACCAAGGAAGGAGCAAAAAGAATGGAGAGGAAAGGATTTTGACATCACAAAGAGTGATGTGGAAGCATCAATGTAATGTTCCCAAGCCAATTTTTTTTCTTGGAACACTAACTGGTCATTGTCTATTATGTTTTCTTATGTGTTTACAGGTTTACTTAGGGAGTTGCACATTAGGGTTTATGTGATGTTGATTAAGCAATGGAACAATAGATTTGAAGCATATAACATAAACAATACAATATGCAATAGAGAACACCAATATAGGACCAGTAATGTAAGATCTGGCCTTTATTTAGATAGTAGAGAAATCCTTGAACAATACATCTGCAAATCTGGAAGAAAACCCCAATAACATCAAATATGGGTTGCCAGTTGATACAATAATATTAAATACAATCATAATAGACTCCCAAAGGCTCTCTGAAGAGAATATCCAAGCATCCAAAGGCTAACAGCTGCAATAGAAAACTAATGAGATGAGATGCTAATCCAATATGATGCAAAAACCCCTCCAATTAGATGAGTTGCGCATTGCCTTGGATGTTGGTTAACCCCTAAGTTCCATCCCTCCTCTTCCTATTCTCCAAATGATCCAAAACCTTCCTGGAATGTAGATCGGGCTAGTAGAATCCCCGTGACAAAGTTTCAAGCTAAAAGGTGGAGTTTTTCCCCTCCAACTGAGCAAACCCTCAACTGGTTTGCGCCCCCCTGGTTGATTGAATCACCCATATTTCGGCCTCACTTCTAGAAGACTCCAACTGCTACCAAAATATCTAGAATGGTAGATCGGTCCAATGCAAGCTAGCTAGTGAAATCTCAATATGATCTATGAAGATCTGTCCCACCAAATAAAGGAAACCTCTTCTTGCAGTGCGCCCCTCTATCCTCCAAGTCGTGCCAAGCTCTAGGATATAATCTGTTGGGATAACCTCCTCTGGAATAGAATAGAAATGATTTCTAGGACCATACAAATAAAACCTAGATGTTCCTTTTCCAAGAAGCTCCCTCCTTTCCTCAGATCGAACTGAACTTCTAAAGGTGGTAGGCCCCCCTTGCTGGAAACCCCTTAGGGTGCGCACTAGCTTGCCTCTGCCACTAGATCATACCCCTGCAACACTATAGAATGGTGTGGGAGGATTATTTCACCTATGGGACCAATATTGGATCAAGGAAAGTGGACTCTTTCACCACCGAGTTGATATCTAGGGTTTTAGACTCAAATCTTATGCTCAAGAGCTCCAATGCAAAATATGATAATAATACAGAATTCCTTAGAAGTGCACCCTTCCTTTATTTTATAGCTCCATTCTATTCATATGTTGAGTTAATCAACCCCTAGGGTTAAATCTTAGCTTAACTCACCTTTTTTTTTCTTTCGTTGAGTTACCCTTTTTCACACAAAGTCAATTCAGCAATATAATGTTGTGTTTAGGAAGTGTCTTTTGGTTGAATTTGTCCCCATGATGCATGAGACAATAGTATAGTGGGGAAGGCTAGACTACTAAGTCTCTCTGGACCTTGTCATCAAGAGGTAGGTGACATTACAGTCTCCCCTACTAGAAATTGCTTTCCCACAAGAAATTATGGACATGTCTCCTAGATCAACTGTTCTCCTTCTCAAGTGGCATCCTCTATGGATAAGTTCTTCCACTTGACCAAATATTCTTTGATTCTTCTTTTCCTCAATTTTTTCTCCTTGAATTCTAGTATCTCCTCCGGTATCAGTGCCAACTGTCCTTATTCATCTAAAGGTGGAAATTCCTCAATGGGATTGATATGTTTTCCAATGGCTCTCTTCAAACATGACACATGGAAGAGATTATGTATTTTGTTGTCCTGTGGTAGATACAACTCATATGCCACGGCCCCTACCCTCCTATTTATTTTGTATGGACCAAAAAAATAAGGTTGGAGCTTCTATGTGCCACTTCTCTTAATGGATGCATTTATGTACGGTTGAAGCCTCAAATAAACCAAGTCACTGACCTCAAATGTGTGCTCTACCCTGTGCTTGTATGTGTGTACCTTATGTTGATTATGTTCCCTTTGCAGGTGGTCCTTTAGGCCCCTGAGTATTTCTTGACTCTGCCGAATCCAGTTTTGAACCATGGGAGTCTTTCTCTCTCCAAAGGAAATATCCACAAATGAGAGGGGGCCATAGCTATATAAGGCCCTAAATGGTGGCATACCAATGGACATATTATGGGTGGTGTTGTAGCAATATTCCCCCAAGTGAAGTTTTTTAACCCATGCCTTTTGCTTCCCTGCCACATAATTCCTGAGGTAACCTTCAACCCATTTTTTAACTATCTTTGTATGGCCATTTGTTTTAGGATGATAACTAGTACTAGGTGTTAGGTCTGTACCCACCAACCTGAAGAGCTCCTACCAAAATGTTCTCATAAACTTGTTGTCCCTATCACTCACTATGGTTTTGGGTAAACCATGCAATATGAAAACCTCCCACAAGAACATGTTTGCAACTTGTGATTCACTGTAGTCTGTGGCAATGGAAAAAAAGTGCACAAACTTAGTCAACCTGTCCACTACCACGAAAATACAATATTTTCCCTGAGCCTTGGGCAACCCTATGATGAAATCCATAGATATGATTTCCCATTTATGCTCTGGAATGGGAAGTGGTTGTAGTAATCATGATGGGTGAGTGTGTTCATCCTTGTTGGCCTGACAAGTTCTACACTCCTTGATGTGGCACATCACATATTCTTTCAATCCTTTCCAAGAAAATATCTTGTGAACCTTCTTGTATGTCTTGATGAACCCTTGATGCCTTGCTACTGGTGAATCATGGCATGGGTGTAGAACCTTGGCCTTAAAGGTTGATTCGAGGACCAAGAAAATTCAACCCTTGTAGTATATGATGTCATCCATGATTCTAAAGTTGTCATCTTGTACCTATCGATCCATCACTTCACATGCAATTTTGTTTTTGAATATTCCACCAAAAGGTGGGCCTTCCAATCCACTAAGATGTTAGTCATCGGATAAACTGATGGTCTTTTGTATAAGGTATCTTCTACCACATTATTCTTCCCTTTGACAAATTTGATGTCAAAGTCATAAGCCTTGATTTTTCTCACCCATTTTTGTTTCCTCTCATTCAAGTCCTTTTGATCCAAGAAGTACTTGAGGTTGTTGTGATCTATCCACAAGACGAATTTTTCCCCAACCAAATACTTACTGAACTTAGCCAATGCATGCATGATGGCTAGAATTTATTTGTCATAGATGGTGTAGAGGAGATCAGGACCTCTCAATTTTTGGATTTCATAAACAATAGGATGCTTATTCTGCATAAGCACTTCCCCAATTCCTTCCCCTGAGGCATCGCACTCTACTGTGAAAGGTTGTGCGAAATATGGTAAGGCCAATATTGGGCATGTACTCATCACTTTCTTCATTTTTTCAAAGGTAAAATGTGCTTATGGGCTCCACTTGAATGCCCCTTTCTTGGTCAAATCAATAAAAGGTGCATAGAGTTGAGAGAAACCTTTGACCAATCTCCTGTAATAGCAACAGATGCCGAAAAATCCCTTCAATTTTGTGAGTGTACTAGGTGTGGGCTAGTCAAGTATAGCATGTATTTTCTCTTGGTGTACCTGTACCCCCTTCACTCCAATGATGTGTCCTAGATAAAGGACCTATGTCATTCCAAATTCAAATTTGGATTCCTTAGAAAATAAGGATTTCTCTTCCATGATAGACAAAATCTGCTCCACATGTTGAAGGTGCTCCTCCCAAGTTTTGTTATAGATCAATAAATCGTCAAAGAAGACCAATAGGAACTTCCTCAGTTGCTTGTTGAAAAAATGATTCATGAAATACTGGAAGGTTTTTGGCGCATTATTCAGCCCAAAAGGCATTACCAAAATCTCATAGTGATACCGAAAAGAAGTGTTGGAGATATCTTGCTCCCTCATCTTTATCTGATGATAGTTGGAGTGCAAGTCAATATTTGTGAAGTATACAGCCCCATGGAACTCATCCAATATCTCATCAATCCTTTGGATGGGGTATCTATTTTTTATTGTCTTCTTATTTAGAGCCTTGTAGTCAATACACATACGCATTGGCCCATCCTTCTTTTTTACCAATACCACTGAAGATGCAAAGGGACTGGAACTTGGCCTAATGTGGCCCATGTCTAATAATTCTTTAATGGAATTTTAAATTTCATCTTTATACTTATTGGGGTGCCTGTAGGGAGTGGTGATGATAGGTTTCTCACCCTTATCCAACTCTATGATATGATCAAACCCCCTATCTGGTGGTGCCCCTGGTGGTATGGGCTCAAAGACCTTGTTGTGCATGTCAATGATTTTATGGATCTCTGGTGAGTAGTGAGTTTCCCCCTTATTATCTACCCTGACTGATATTCTACACTCTGCTGCATAAACAATGTCTTCCCTCCTAAAGATGGCCTCCATGCACTTTTTTGTCACTACTCTCGGTGTGTTTCCTGTCATACCCCTGAGAACCATTGTTTTCCCATTTTCTTCTGTAAAGGACATTTCCATGGTTTCATAATTTGTGGTGATTGGCCCCAATTTACTAAGACATTGTACTCCAAGGATGATGTTGGTGTCTGGAAGGTCCATAACATAGAAATCATGTGCCAAATCATGAATTCCCAACATAAGCTTCATTCCTGGAATGTATTTGTCACAAGGTATGGTGCACCCCCCTGCTACCTCCACACGAAATCCCTCAAACTCAACTTTCTATATGTGTCTTCTTTGCAGTAGGGATGAATCAATGAAGTTGTGTGAGGCACCCCCATCAATGAGAATCGATACCTTCTACCCTTGTATCACCCCTCTCATACTAAAAGTGTTGAATTTAGGTACCCCGTTGATGGACACAAGTATCACCTTTTCATCTACTGCAATGTTGTGACTTGCATCCTCCTCTTCTACTTGTCATGTGGCCTCTACCTCTATGTTCTGTAGATGGCCAAAATATTCCTCCTCATCATCATTCGAGATCACCTCAATGTGGTGATATTTTCCCTTACCCATGCATTTGTGTGTTGGATCCCAAGGCTCTTTGCAGGTGAAGCGCAATTGCTTCCTCCTCAATTCCCTCCTAGTGGGCTCATCCATCCTACCCCTTCCCCAGTCAAACCCCCTTGGGTCTCTCCCTCCTTGGTTCATAGGAGGTCTTTGGTCTCTACCCCCTTGTTTTAGAGGTGGTCTAGGGGTGAATCTCACCTTTTTTGTTGATCCTAAGTCCCTGGTCTTCCATATTGCATCATGCAAGTTGGTAGGCTTAAAAGCCTTGACCCAACCCCTCAAGGGCTCCATCAATCCTTCTGTGAAGAGAATCATAAGTCTTGATTGAGACACATCATGTACCATAACTGTTATCCTATGAAACTCTTCTATGTAAACCTCAGGTGATCATGTTTGTCTAAGTTGGGTGAGTTCCCTACAAGATAGCTCTAGATCCCCCTGGTCAAACCTGTCAATGAGCCTTTGTGTAGACTCTGTATAGGATGTGATATGATTGTGAACAAGTGTGGTCAACCCATGGTACCACCAATCATGAGCCTTTCCCTCCAAGTACATGGTGGTAAACTTGATGGAATCCATCTGCCTCATGGGGTTAAGATGTAGGTAGGTATCAAGTTTTTGCACCCATTCTTGCGCAGTCACCTGAGAAGATCCATCAAAATAAGGAATTTTCATCTTGCCTGCCCTGCGTTCCAATTCATAGTTGGCCCTTTGATATTGTTTAGGCTTACCCTGATACTTTATTCCACAATATTGATCCAGCGTGACTTGTCTCTAGAACCCTACACTCAAGGCATGATACTCCCTAGCATACTACTCAAAGTTGTCCGCAATTTCATCTTCATAGTTATGTTGTGGTTGGTTATCCAGGAATGTGAGTAGATAGGATCTATGGGTGGTCCTACTGTGTGTTGGCCCCTGAGAATCTCCACCTCCATAACTATGTCCCTTAGTGTGATAATGAGGGTTATGCTCCTGCTGAGCTCTAGTTCCCCCATGAGATCCACTAGCTTCCCTGTTTGCATAAACCTTTGATCCCTTTCCTGCATGGGTCATATATAATAGGAGTTGTGCAAGCCTTTTCTGAATGGCATTCACCTTTTCCAAAGTCTCCCTCATTTCAAACTGTCCCCTGTGCATGGCTTCCTGGTTCTCCTATAGATGGTGTACAAGTGCACTTTATGTCTGATTTATGGAGTGTTGTAACTCCTAGGCAAACCCTGCTAGAATATGTGGCTCATTGTCTTCACCTGAACCCTCCATCTCTGCTTTTGTCTCACCTGTCTGCTTCCTACGTCTTCCCATGTAAATACCACTAAACTTATGCATGCACTAATCCCCACTGGCTAGTAGGATCAACACTCTGATACCATTGTAATGTTCCCAAGCCAAAAAAATTTCTTGGAACACTAACTACTCACTATCTATTATGTTTTCTTATGTGTTTACAAGTTTACTCGGGGAGTTGCGCATTAGGGTTTATGTGATGTTGATTAAGAAATGGAACAATAGATCTAAATCATATAAAATAAACAATATAAGATACAATAGATAACACCAATATAGGACCAATAATTTCATATCTGACCTTTATTTAGATAGTAGAGAGATCCTTGAACAAAAGATCTGCAGATCTGGAAGAAAACTCCAATAATATCAAAGATGGGTTGTCAGTCGATACAATAATAGTCAATACAATGATAATAGCCTCCCAAAGGCTCTCTAAAGAGAATATCCAAGCCTCCAAAGGCCAATAGCTACAAGAGAAAACTGATGAGATGAGATCCTGATCCAATATGATGCAAAAACCCCTCCAACTAGCTTAGTTGCACATTGCCCTAGCTGTTGGTGAACCCCTAAGTTTTGTCCCTCCTCTTCCTATGCCCCAAATGCTCCAAAACCTTCACGAAATGTAGATCGTGATAGTAGAATCCCCCTGACAAAATTTCAAGCTGAAAGGTGGAGTTATGCCCCTTCAACTGAGAAAACCCTCAACTGGTTTGCACCCCCTTGATTGATTGAATCACCCAGATTTTGGACTTACCTGTAGAACGCTCCAATTGCTACCAAAATATATGGAATGATAGATCAGGCCAAAGCAATTTAGCTGGTAAAATCTCAAGATGATATATGAAGATCCTGGCCACCAAATAAAGGAAACCTCTTCTTGTAGTGTGCCCCTCTCTCCTCCAAGTTGTGCCAAGCTCCAGGAAATAATTTGTTGGGATAACCTCCTCTGGTATAGACTAGAAATGATGTCTGGGACCATACGAATAAAACCCAGATGATCCTTTGCCAAGAATCTCCCTCCTTTCCTCAAATAGAACTGAACTTCTCAAGGTTGTGTGCCCCCTTGCTGGAAACCCCCTAGGTTGAACACTAGCTTGCCTCTGCCACTAGATCATACCCCTGCAACACTATAGAATGGTGTGGGAGGATTATTTCACCTTATGGACCAAGCTTGGATCAAGGAAGGTGGAATATTTCACCACCGAGTTGATCTCTAGGGTTTTGGACTCAAAACCCTCAAAACTGCTTGTGCTCAAGAGCTCCAATACAAAATATGATAATAATCAAGAATACCTTAGAAGTGAGCCCTTCCTTTCTTTTATAGATCCAGTCTATTCATCTGTTGATTTAATTAACCCCTAGGTTTAACTCTTATCTTAACTCACATTTTCTTTCCTTTCGTTGAGTTACCCTTTTTCACACAAAGTCAACTCAACAATATAATGTTGTGTTTAGGAAGTGTCTTCTGGTTGAATTTGTCCCCATGATGCATGAGACTATATTCAAGTGGGGATGGCTAGACTACTGAGTCTCTCCAGACCTCTTCATCAAGAGGTAGGGGACATTACAATCAATTTCACCTTCTACTTAGATTGATACAACTACATCCACCAATCAGCATCAAACAAATGATGTAAGACCTTCTAGTCGCAAACGAGCCATGACCTTTTCCCATAAAAGGGTAAGAAGGATTTGAGGCTACATATATAGAAAGTAAAATTTTCATTATAGATGACTAATGATAATGACATGCATTTATATATTTGATATCAATTTGGATTGGTTGTACGCTTTTAAGTCTTTGATTGCACAATTATTAAGTTTCTCAATCCAACATCAACATTGATGTATCATTTTTTATTCACATCCACTATATCATATATATCAATGTTTTTTCCATATTTATGTGCCAATGTGTTTATTTGACATTCTTGTCGATTTTATATGTTTAAAAAATATTTATTTATTTATTTTAATGCTTGTCGCAGTTTACCAAATTTTTCATCAATGTTGCCAAGAAGTTGCATTTCAAACGCTCGCTGATTTTTTTCCAATGCCAACTTTTTCCACAATTTATGCAAGTTACTCTGTGTAAGGTTATAAATATACAAACCCTAAGGATTAGCACAAGCAATCATGAGCCATATGTAAGATCTTTTTTCCATATTTCTCTTGATCCCCTTGTTAGCACTCTGTAAATTTTGTTTGGCTGATAGACAAACGACAAAGGTAATTGTTTCAACCAACTTTAGAGATGGGCACTAGACTACTCAACTCGGAGAGGGATCTCCCGTGTCACTTGATATTTCTTTGGAAATCAATGGCTAGGTTTAGTTTGTTTTGGGGGTTTTTTATAAATTTGTTGGCAAGGAAGGGGAGGGACACTCAGGGTTATGGAGTCAAGATTCTGAAAGTGAACTAAAGTAATGACTAGCCGACTGAAATCTCCAGAGGATAAAGGCTAAATAAGGAAATGAATGTAAGTTATAAATTGTATTTATGCAGAGTGTAAGAAGAAGGAAAAAACAAGTAACTACATCAGAGCATTACTGAAATGAATTCTGAATTAGTTAGGAAGAAAATTACACAGTTTAAATTACTTCAACCGAGAGCATCACAAGATGAATCCTGGGCCTTTGACTATCCAATTTAAATAGAATAAAATGAAAATGGAATTAAAGAACACAGGAAATACATACAATGAAAGGAGACAAAACTCATATCACCACCATTAGAATCTTTTCATAGAGACTTCAAAAAATCTTCTGCATATATATTCAATTCAGTTCCAGAAAGTTCCAAAGTCCTCCTGCTACGAGGGCAGGCCCCTCTCCGGTAATTCCTAAGCTTCATTTATCTTTGTACTAGTATATATAGATAAATTTCATTCGGGATTCAAAACGAATCATCTTCCCCAAAATACCAAAAATAGACATTAGTTACAAAGGAGGAGTAACGTACGACAACTGCACTCCTATTTTCTAGGGGACTTTATAATCAAAAACTAACATATTTGAGATTTTCACTTTAAATGCCACATGTCTATATCATTACAAAATTCTCTGATACATACTTAATTTAGCTTGAAATCTATTTCAGATTAGCAATTTCT
Source organism: Picea engelmannii (assembly GCA_009831015.1). Classification (NCBI taxonomy): domain Eukaryota; kingdom Viridiplantae; phylum Streptophyta; class Pinopsida; order Pinales; family Pinaceae; genus Picea; species Picea engelmannii. The sequence goes on from ML813055.1 coordinate 11,171, forward strand.
TCTTTTAAAGTGTCAAGCAAGGCAGGCTAGTTTTCTCCAACGCTTTCAACCACCTCAGCTTTAACCTTTGTCTTCTGTCACTTGCTCCTTTTCCTCTTGACATCTTGCATGTGGTGCTCATATTCATATTTGTTGATGATTAAATCCTTTATGATGGGATTTAATCTAACCTCTTTATCTGTTCTTGGCTCTTCTATAGGCTTCGTGTGAAACTTTGTAGCCAGTATTCGTGCGACAAGTTTTTCTTTCTTCTTCACTGATAAATTTGTCATATTATTTGAATATCTCGGTTCACTGGAGGTCGTTGGATCTGTCTTCTCCATTCTCTCTGGTTTTCCAGAAAGCACGACCTTATCTCCCTCAGTTGCACAGGAATTAGAAGGACGATTCGGTTTGTGATCACCCCGTTTAGGAATGAAAAGTTAATCGCCCAAAACATAGTAATGTCATCCATGTTTTGAATGGTAGTCGTCATCGAGTGCCAATCATCGGTTATTGTTGAAAGTACTAGCAAGGACAACGAATTATCACATTTGACTATCAATTTCAAATGATGATCTTTTCGGATCAGTCTTTTGGCGGCGTTCACCTGACATCACACGGACGAAAAGTACCCAAACAAGTGTCTTGAGGTGATTTGACTAGCCGTCAACTTTCTATTTCCACATGTGATCTTTGGATTGGATACCTTCAATGATATCTTGACACGTGACATCAGGGTGGGTTTGGGTGGTTTCAAGCTTACCCGCTTTTCCCCCTGATATACATCAGGAAGAGCCATGTATCTTCGACACGAAACCATGGTATCCTTATCAGCCCTCTTCCAAGAGATTATTCCCCGTGCTAGTTTTCGTCCCGATCTGCTCCATGACCATTGATATGTGGCATCCACGATCTACGACCCGCCGAGCCCCATCAACTTTTCTTTTTCTATATTTGTCCCTATCTGCTATATATAGCATCAACTGCTAATATATCACTCCTCCATACTAAATTATCCTCATGCTAAGTCTCGAGGCTAGGGCTCCATACGATAATTTTTAGTGTGATAACATGGGCTCCAACTAGGGATGTTATCCTCCCTGTGAGGTGACAAAGAACAGTAGACCCTGTGCCTTATCCATTGGGGCTTCTTCTCACAACAGGTGTGTGTCACGCTTTGATCTGGAGACTAAATGTTGGATATACTGCTAAAATCTAATTGAATACCTTACTTGGAAATCTGAACTTGAAAATAGTTTATCTACAAGATTATTTATGCCTACCTACCCTAATTACCCAAATGTATTGTCGATCAAATGAAATCAAAATACCAATGCAGCCATGCCAACATTTTATTCAATGCTTGTTTATTTTGTACATGCTTCCTCCAGAGCCTGTTCACTGGTAGCCCATTCGAGAAGTTATATATGAATTTGAATCTTAGAGTTTCAAAATTATTAGGATTGCTCATTGTTTCTAGCGAAGCTGCAAAGGGATGTCCCAACACATGTATAAAACAACAATCATGTCTTATTTCTTCCACTGCATTCCTTTTTTCAGACGATTTACCCTGTTGGTTTCCACTACGAGGCTGAAAAATCTACTGAGACTGTTGTAAATAACAACCTTTTGAATCGAAAGACAATTCTGACTGAAAAAACTCTGGTGTAAAGAAATCCACATCTAATACTAACATTGATTTGTCATTCTCTTTATTTCTAAGCTTACAACCCATCATAAGCTGTGAATTTTGATTTCTAAAATTCTCCATATAGCATGCCACAGGGTCATAAAACATATGAGAGAACATTTCTTTTGGTGAACCAAAACAGAAGGACGAGTTTCCTTCACAAGTGCTTGTTTTTCTTTTTCTATAACTTATGCTCTAAGAACATCTTCAAATCAAATGGAAGCAATAGGTTTGTCTACTCTTCCATGTGTGTCAACGAAAATATTTACACATCCTTGAACTTCTTCATATATGACAACCATATTTTGTGTATCAAGACTATCCTCTTGTTCATCAAACAGTTCTAATTTGGTTTTGTTAACCTTATGGACATTTGTTTGAGGACTGTCATTTTGTCTTTCAAATGAATGAATGGGGACGAGTTCCAGTTCAGAATCTCCTTGCAAATGTGGAAAGCTGACAGCATGAACTATTTCACATTCCGGAGTTCTCATGGATGTTTTCTCAAAACCATGGTTTTCTAGTGGATTAAGTAAAGAAATTGTCTCTTTATTATATTTATGTATTTATGATTGAAAAGTGGCATACATTGTTTTGTTGCTTTCCTGAAACCCTATGTCCTTTGTTTGTTCACTACTTGAAGTTTCCATATATGCAGTTTCAGAACCCTCATCTCTGTCTAGGCCACTTAGAAATTGAACAATCACATCATTCATAGAGGAAGAAAGACCACTTTGAAACATGTTGTCTTGATGGAGATCTTGTTGTATATCTACATCAATTTCAGGAGAAGGAAAATCACCTCCAACAACAATTTCTTGATCAACTTCATCTTCATTTTCAAGATGGTAGTTGAGCACAAGTTGCAAATCTGAACTGAGATAACCTTCCCTATGATTAGCCACATGATCATTAACTGTATGTGACAGTTGTTGATCTTCCTCACAAACAACAATTTTCTCATGTAAAATAGCACCATTACAGTCAGACCTCCATGATTCCATTGTTAACTCATGATTTGCTTTCAACAATTCAAAGGAAGAAAAACATAATGGAAAACGGATTTCATTTGTAAGTCTATTGTATCCTAAATATTCAACATCATGTCTGGAGGATTTCTAATTTGAAACATTAGAAACATGTTGATTCAGTGTTTTGAAATAAGAAAAACATAGTGGCAAGGTTCCTTTACCTAATTCAAAACCTTCTTCATTTTCTTCACTGTTGTCATATGCATAATTTCCAATTTCTTTGGATTGTTGAACACACTCACTTTCAGGTTCATCAAACATATGAGAAGATTGTTGCAATTTCTTGTCAATGTGTTTAAGTGAATCAGTGTGATTTGGCATGAACACACATTCCATTGCTTCGATGATGATCTCAGAATTTTCTTTCAAAAATTTAAATAAGAAAATCATAAAGGTAAAGAATTCCCTTCAGTTGTTTCAATACTTTCTTCTTTGTAACTGCGACATGCGGGTTGATTTATCCCCTTACACTGTAGAAAGGGAACATTGTATGATAGAGAATATGCAGTTGGTTGTTCTATGAGGTTATCACCATAATCATCATCATATTCATCATATATGGGAAAATTAGCAACATATGCAATGTCATCTAACAAGAACAAACTTATAACATCAACCTGCTCTTCAACAGACTGATTTGCAAACTCATCTTCTAGACTGTCTACAAATGGATATATGAAACAATCAGCTCCATTCTTGTCATGGGGTGGATCAGAAATTACATAAGTGTCCTTTATTTCAGTAAGAGGGATATAATCCTTTGCAAAATCATTTAGAGTTAAAACTTCACGAGGACCTATGATATCATCAATTTTATGCTCAAAATTCTAGTCGAATGTTCTATGTTCATATTCATCTACATGCCCTTGAGAACCCAACTTTTCATTTTGAATTTGTTCACATGATAGGATGTTGTGTTGAATCTCCTAAGAATCATCAAACATTTGTTGTAAGGTCTTAGGTCTTCTCTCCATTAGGAGGAAATAAAAATATGGGTGAAGAGTAGTGGCATACTGGAGCATGGCAGTAGCTTCATTGGGTTGAATTTCTTTGGGTAGATCATAATAAATAATGGAAAACCTTCTACTGAATTTGGAAATAGCCTCATGGATTTTCCTTTTCAAGGCATAGAATTTTGTAATATGTAGGTCTAGAGATTTCTTCTTACCCTAGAACTTTGAAAAAACACTCTTTAATTCTTCCCATGAGCTACTTGTCCATGGTTGCAAATGTTTAAACCATTCTTTGGTATATCCTTTCAAGGATTGAGAGAAGGCCCTCATACAAACATCGTCATGGTCAATCTCAAACAAGTCTATAAAATGTTCAAACCCTTGGATGTGTTTTTCAGTTGTGAATGCACCACGTTCCCCATCAAACACAGGTAGGAACTCATAGTGCTTTGGAGGAAAATCATGAAGGATGTGAGGTAATTTTAAGGGTTTGTATCTGCGTTGGGTTTTGGAGGGTGTTGGATCAAGTACAGGAGTTGAAATATCAGCCTTGGTCTCATGAGGTTCATCAACTTGGTTACGGTCATCACATGGTTCAGATGGAAGATTTTGATCAAGATCAGTGATAAACTAAGGGGATATATGTACAACTTTAAGAGGAGGATATATAATTTCAAGATTCTCATGATCATCATTGGCATGCAGTAGGTGAAGAACAATTTGTTTAGCATGTTCAGGAAAGGATCAGAGGTAATTTACAACAAACAATATAATTCCCTGGAAAAAACCCAATTTTAAGTACTTGTCTTCTTCTATGATGCTTGTTCATACCTCATTCAAGGGATCTCATCTTCGAACAATGGAGTCGTCAATGATTTTTTGGAAGCCGGATTCTGCATTGAGAGTGGAGTCACCAGTGAAAATTTAAATTTATGGATTCATATAATAGTGGAATCACCTTCAAACTAATTTCTTATGTGTGGAGTTGCCAGAGAAGGAATATAGCCAATATGTGCCTAATTTTCTGCTTCTCTTAGACCTTAGAACTCAACCATGTCATTCTTTCCCAGGGAAAATTTTCAATTTCATCCCCAGCAGCGGAGCCAAAATGTTATCACTCTGTAAATTTTGTCTAGTTGATAGACAAATGATAGAGGTAACTATTTCAACCAACTTTAGAGTTTGGAACTAGCCTGCTCAACTCATAGAGGGCTCTCTCGTGTCACTTGATATTTCTTTGGAAATCAATGGCTAGGTTTAGTTTGTTTTGGGAGTTTTTTATAAATTTGTTGTCAAGGAAGGGGAGGGACACTCAGGGCTATGGAGTCAAGATTCTGAAAGTGAACGAAAGTAATGGCTGGTCAATTGAACTCTCCAGAGGATAAAGGCTAAATAAGGCAATGAATCTGAGTTATAAATTGTATTTATGCAGAGTGTAAGAAGAAGGAAAAAACAAGTAACTGCATCAGAGCATTACTGAAATGAATTATGAATTAGTTAGGAAGAAAATTACACAGTTTAAATTGCTTCAGCTGAGAGCATCACAAGATGAATTATGGACCTTTGACTATCCAATTTAAACAGAAGAAGATGAAAATGGAATTAAATAACACATGAAATACATACAATGAAAGGAGACAAAACTCATATCACCATCATTAGAATATTTTCATAGAGACTTCAAAAAAGATTCAAGCTTCAATTTAGTTCCAGAAAGTTACAAAGTCCTCCTGCTATAAGGGCATGCCCCTCTCCGGTAAGTCCTACGCTTCATTTATCTTTGTACTAATGTATATAGATAAATTTCATCCGGGATTCAAAACGAATCATCTTCCCCAAAATACAAAAAATAGACATCAGTTACAAAGAAGGAGTAATGTACGACAATTGTACTCCTATTTTCTAGGGGACGCTATAATCAAAATATGACATATTTGAGATTTTCTCTTTAAATGCTACATGTCTACATCATTACAAAATTCTATGATACATACTTAATTTATCTTGAAATCTATTTCAAATTAGCAATTTATTCTTTTAAAGTGTCAAGCCAAGCAGGCTAGTTTTCTCCAACGCTTTCAACCACCTCAGCTTTAACCTTTGTCTTATGTCACTTGCTCCTTTTCCTCTTGACAACTTTCATGTGGTTCTCATCTTCATATCCATTGATGATTAAATCCTTCATGATGGGATTTAATCTAACCTCTTTATCTGTTCTTGAAACTTTTATAGGCTTCGTGTGAAACTTTGTAGCCAGTATTCGTGCGGCAAGATTTTCTTTCTTCTTCACTGATAAATTTGTCATATTATTTTAATATACTGGTTCACTAGAGGCCGTTGGATTTTTCTTCTCCATTCTCTCTGGTTTTCCAAAAATCCCAAGCTTATCTCCCTCGGTTTCATAAGAATTAGAAGGGCAATTCAGTTTGTGATTACCCTGTTCAGAAATGAAATGTTAATCGCCCAAAACATAGTAATGTCATCCATGTTTTGAATGACAGTCATCATCGAGTGCCAATCATCGATTACTGATGAAAGTAATAGAAAGGACAACAATTTATCACATTTGACTATCAATTTCAAATAATGAGATTTTCGGATCAGTCTTTTGGCGGCGTTCACCCGGCATCGCACAGACGGAAAGTACCCAAACAAGTGTATTGAGGTGATTTGATTGGCCATCAAATTTCTCTTTCCACATGCGATCTTTGGATTGGACACCTTCAATTATATCTTGACATGTGACATCGGGGTGGGTTTGGGTGGTTTCAAGCTTACCCACTTTTCCTCCTCGATATACATCTGGAGGCACCACGTAGCTTTGACATGAAACCGTGGTATCCTTATCGACTCACTTCCAAGATATTATTCCTCGTGATAATTTTCAGCCCGATTTGATCCATGACCGTTGATCTGTGGCATCCTTGATCTACGACCCGAAGAGCCCTGTCAACTTTTCTTCCACTATATTTGGCCCTATCTGCTAGATATAGCATCATCCGCTAGTCTATCGCTCCTCCATACCGACTTAGCTTCCTACTAAGTCCGAAGGCTAGGGCTCCATACGATAATTTTTACAGTGATAACACCCCTCAAATTTAGGGGCTTGGAACTGAAGCACTGACTTTTTACCTTGATTACCATAGCCCTTTGACTCAATCTACTTGGAAAAATTTATTTAAAAAGCAATTTATTCAAATTATATGTTTATATAAATTTTAAAAAATGAGATTCCAAATATTCAAGTTATTACATCTAAGGATGTAAATAAACAATCCATTAGGGTTAGCACAAGTTCTCATGGGCTAGATGTGAAATTTTTCCCCAAGTTGGAGGAGGTCACACATTCAACTCTCTTGATCCCCTCGAGGTTAGGTGCTTGCAACTTGGGCACCAAGAACTCAAAAAACTTTTTGCAATGTTTTCCTTGGAAAACAATGGTGCAAATAGACAAATTCACATCAAAATACATAAAATCTAAGAGAAAAAATAAATTGAGAAACTTTTAATACGATGAAACATAATGGACAACTTCAATCTGATCTGATATAGAAATATATAAATGTCCTCCCCAATCGGCATGTCAATGAGTGCATAGCAATTACAGATGGATCCCCCTTTAAAGTCAATTGCAATTAATAAATGAGGTGAGGGAGGGTTTTGAAGAGGTGAGATAGGTTTTTTTTCTTCAAGTTTTCGCTAATATGTGTGTATGAGTGTGTGTGTTCGAATGGTGGCTTACTCTTAGTGAGTCTCTTTCTAACTCGACTCGGCTCATTTTCTGACCATGGCAAGCCACAATCTGTCTCAATCGTTTTTTACTACACCGCTAAAAGTTGACATGTCAATATCAGTATAACTTGCATACCAAATGTTACTTTTCATACCCAGATATATCAAATTAGTCATGAAAAACAAATTAGTTGTGGAAACTGCCCTTATTCCCAACAAACAATTTTGAAATGGAAAACCAAGTTTAGGAACCATAAAATGACTTGAGCACAATAGAAGAGCATCAATAAATAATAAGCAATAAGTATAGAGCATGGTCCATAAGCAATTCACTTATTAAAAATAAGTGGATGGTCCCTAGTGTGCCTTGCTATTAAAAACAATAGAAGACTCGACTCTGGATACAATTGCATTGATTCTCATCAACCATCATTTTCCACTGCGTGTTAGTTACCTTGGTGAGGATGTGCAAGTTTGACACATAAAGGAAACTTATCAAGAACTGTATGCATGTGAGAGGCTCGCTTTCCTCACAAGCTTTGCCACAATCCATGTTATAAGACACTACTAGCTTTTTCTCTTTCAACATCGACATTCACAATGAATAAAGAGCCAAGTCTCCCATAGACAAGTCGAGTACAAAATCAGATTACTACACCTATCTTGCACCTAAGATTATTTTCCCACAATAGATCCACTTATGGGAAGATGCATTACAATATTATGTATTGAGATTTCATATTCTCAACTTTGTGATTACATTCAACCTGCAATATAATAGAGTAGATTGAATGTATAACATACGTATTATAGTAGATTCAAAGTGACACAAGGCTAGTCTATTCGTCTTTTGAACTAGAACAGTAGCAACTAAAAGGGAAAATAATTGAATGACACATATTTGATATTTATATCCCACAAGGTATAGATAAAGGCTAAAAAAATATGGGACAGAATAAACAGATCTTGATAGGGAGCCAAATTCATATCATAGATATGTAAATTCAAAGAAAATGAACAAATCTGAGTGCACATAGAAGCTCCAACCATATCCAAGCCATGTTGTCAAGTCTAAACTACCCAGAGGCTCATTGTATATATTCTTGTGTGTAATCCATAGTGGCAACCTAAGCCACCAAGTTTGAGTTCTCGTTTGAATTTGAAATGGCAAAAACAAGGAAAGAATTGATCAATGCTCAATAAGTTTGGAAATTATTAGTGTATAAAACATCTAGTAATCAATCCTACAAATATATTTTAGCTAAGTTTTAATTCCAAAATCAACTTAGAAAAAGGAAAAAAACCCACTCCTTAGCCCTGACATGATTTCAACATGACCTTTGATAAAGGATTGAAATAAACATCAAATGTGCAATGTTAACACCAGAATTTGCAACCTATTTCATAGGAATCAAGCATAATTGAGGTTTACCCTCAAGAGCATTATGGTACAAATCATGTGGTATTCTGCCCATGATTTTCACATGAAAAATGAAATGTTTGGGGTTTGAAAAGCTCTAGCATCCTCTGCTTCCTTCCATGTGATCATCGCTCACTCGTCGTGCCATGCAAGTTTGTGCCAAGAATTTTGCTCCACATCACCTTTGCGCATACGCTATCAGCCCGCCACCTGATGCGCATGTGTTGGTCACAAAATAAGATCTGCATAACCTCAAGGCGTCAAAATTGACTCCCAGAAGTCATTGGCACCGTCTAAGAATAGTTATGGGTGTCAGGCCTCGTCCTGATCCCAATGAAGGCAGTTACTGAAAATGAGAGCAGTGGTTGAGACCTCGTGTCAACACATAAATGGAAAGCCAGAAAGGATTGGAAGATTTTAGCTCACGTCTTACAAAGATTTGCATGCGCAGTCTGACAGAGAAGGTCCAGACGAAAGATCTCGTGTCTAAAAATATAAGATTGTCTGCATAGTCTGACAGAGCAAAGGCCAACTGAAAACTTTGAATGCAGCAATCTAATCACACTCCTAATGGTTGCAGCAATTTTTCTTATATATAGGAAGTTTTGATATTTTGTAAGGGACGATGGTTGAGTTAGGCTCCCTTATTGTAATATTTTGAYGAAGAACTCTAGTTCATTGGTTATGTAACTTGATTTGAGACTTCTTGATTAATCTAAGWCATCTTTATTCTTCCATCTTATTTTCCTCTGATACTGAGAGAGTYCATGATTGATTGATTCACATGGATTGTTGTAACTGTATTATGATGAATGTTTKATTATAGTGTTGTTATAATGTCTTTCAGTTTCCTTGAAAAWTTGAATTCAAGAGRATCTTGTGTTTGAKTTTTTTCYTCCTTAGGYTGYTGGAAGACCTGATGTCCATARMARACCTCTACACTTTCTCACCAAAGTCTTCCTCCTATTCACCTTTACTCCAACTTACTGACTGAAGTTGATACAAGACCTCAATTGTTTGTGCATGCCAGCTGAGATTTTCTAAGTTAGAAAGTCATTATCTCGAGTCTTATCCATTTGACCCCCTTAAAACTCATTTACATTTACTGTATTACTGATGGGTATTGGGCTTATCCTCTATACAGTCTGAGGGTGATTCCTAGTGCTAACATTTAGTATGTATATATCTTATGATTTGTTTCTAGAACCCAATAGGAAACCATGGCAGCATAATTCTCTATCAAATCCAACCACTTAAATAATTAGTTTGCTCAACTATCTGCGACAAAGAAGGAAATCTATCTCCCAACTAAAGGAGATCAAAGGGTAGTAGCATCAGCATCGTCACTTATGCATATGCCAAACATCTCTACATCTTTGGTTTTTTTACCAAAAAACAAGCACACACCACCAAGGATGCCAAATGTAACACACCCAATCCCCTAAGTGCCTTTTAAGGGATGGGGTATTAAATTTCTGCTTCTTATAACAATCTTAAATCTTCTCTATCACAGATCCAATGTCTTATGCTCGTCAAGATCTTTCCAACGACGGTAATTTCTCTCAGATCTAAGCTCTGGAATGAGAGTTATGACCTTCCAAAGTTCTCGGGTTTACATAGGCAACATATTTCTTACTGCCACATGGCATCCTTGTGCCCTCTCATTATCCATGCCAATGGATGAGGTGACGTCATGGTATTTATGTAGCACTAGCCTAGACTTCAATAGTGGAACTTCAATCCATGCAGGCCTGCATCCATTGTAACTCGGGCCTTCTCTCGATGCACTCTTCGCTTTCTTCCGACGAATATGGTATCGAGGAATAATTCCCCTCATTACCATCCATTCGTAGTTTGAGAAGTTCGCACAATCTCACCACCATTAACCCAAGGTATCAAGGAATATTCCCTTTCCCTTGATGGACGGTCTCGAGGCATAGAACATCTCCCAACCTACGATTAGGATCCATTCGATGCCTAAGTGTTTGAAAACATAGGTATTCCAACAGAGGACGAACGCCTTCAGTAACCACTCACATAACCAGATCAAATATCAACACACCGATGTTTTCACGTGGTAAAACCCCTACGGGGAAACATCCATGGCCCCAGCCAACACAGCCACTTGGAGCAATTTATTAATGCAAAGAAAAAGATTACAGAGAGATTTTACAAGAGAGTTTCTAACAATCGATCATTGGCAAATGACCCTCCATGCTCTTTAAATAGAGATCATGGACCAATCAAGTGTTAAGCCACGGATCAATGGTCATTAAGATCAAGGAGAGTATGAACCATCGGATCACACTATGTCAGGAACATATCGTGACCGTCAGATTTCCTAACTACAAATGTATACTAATGCACACTAAAGAAACACACTTTTACCTAACGACATATTAGACCAAGTAGATC
>ML813055.1:24918-45267 GCA_009831015.1 Picea engelmannii
GATTTACTATGTAATTTGCACAGTTGATGGCTTCTGCCCAATACTTTAGACTTAATCCCTTAGATTGGATCATACAATTAGCCATTTATTTTAATGTGCGGTTCTTTCTCTCAACAACACCATTTTGTTGTGGTGTATATGGAACAGTTTGTTGCATTTGGATTCCATGTGTAGTGCAGTAACTTGTAAAATTATTGTTCACATATTCGCATCCATTATCTGTTCTTAACCTTTGAATTTGATGTCCAGATTTCTTTTCTACAAGGGCCTTGTAGGCCAAAAACTTGTTAAAAACTTCACTCTTGAGTTTTAAGAAGTAAACCCAAGTACGTCTGGAAAAGTCATCAATGAAAGTTAAGAAATACTGGCGCCCAGAAAAGGAAGGAGAAGAAAGTGGACCACACAAATCACTGTGAACAAGTTGTAAAGGGCCTGAGGCATGCCAAGAGACACGTTTGTCAAAATTGTCCTGATGATGTTTGTCGAGAACACAACCAGCACAAACACCATCTCTGCATGAAACAAGAGGAAGACCAATCACCATCTATTGATTACATAGTTTTTGCAATGAGCAATAGTTTAGATGACCAAACCGCTCGTGCCAAATTTTGCTCAAGTCATCGCTATGAGAAACAAAAACTAATGAAAAAGTTGATGACCCAAAGTTGTCAAACTTGTACAACCTGATAATATCATCATCAATTCCAGTTGCAAGAAGATGCTTAGAATCTTTTAGATCCTTGATTACAACTTGGTGAGGTGAAAACTCGACGGTTTTACCTTCACCTGAATGAGTGATTTGGTATACTGATAGAAGGTTACAAGAAAGACTTGGAACACATAATACATCATTGAAATGACCATTATCTACTTGAATTGTTCCAGATCCTACAACACTAAGAGATCTATCAGAACTAATAAATATTTTCTTGGTGTTACATTCATTTAGAGCAGAAAATATGGCTTTATCCTTATCCATATGATAAGATGCTCCTGAATCAATGAGCCACTCATCAGAAGAAGAAGTAGTAGTAGAATTTGAATTGAAGGAGAAACCAGAAGAAGAAAGTGCATGTCCGTGATAAGAAGAAGTAGAATCAATATTGATGTTGTGCTTCTTCATTGTTGCTTCTAAAGTTGCCATCTTCTTGAAACATTTGGACTCATCATGACCATCTTTATCACAAAAGTTGCAATGTCTATTAGTATTTTTACTTTTATATTTTTCTCCTTTTTCCACATTAGGAGCGGAAGCTGTCTGAGTGGGTTTGGGACCCTTATGTTGTTTGTTTTTGTAGCGAGGATGTTGCTTCTTGGGATACTTGGGTTTATCTTTCTGCTGAGCAACTAGGGCTTTGTTGGAGGTACTTGCATTGTTGATTACTCCAAGTTGTATAAGCTTATCTTCCTCTCTAATCAAAGAAGCACAAAAGGACTCAAGAGTGGGTTTGTCATAATCTTTCCCTAGAGCCTCTCTCATGGCATAAAAGGTAGATACAAACACAGAATATGCACTACCTAGCTTAGAAAGGATAAGATATATGCAACGCTCTTCCGCCATTTTTATCTTACATTCTTCACATAAAATTCTGAGTGTTTTAAACCTAGATAGATAGTCTCCAAGGAAAGAAAAATCACTTGGACTCAAGGTCAGTATTTGATTTTCTAATTGTTGTGCTCGAATAATATTGAGTTTACCAAACACATATTCAATCGTGTTCCAAGATTCTTCGGGGTCATCAATTCCTTGAAGGTGGTACCTTAAATCGGGAGAGATGGACATTTCGATTAGTCCACGTGCTTCGTCATTCCTATTATCCCATTTGGCATTCTTATCATCATCAGTGGGTGTTGTTTCTTTTCCCAAGGTAATCTGATACAGGCCTTTACTTCTTAATAAATCTTCCATATGGGATTTTCATTGGAAGTAGGTGTTGTTGGTAAGCAAGACATTACTTGTAGAAGCCATATTAAATATGCAGATAATGTGGATTTAAAAACTGAAACTAATGATATGGATGGAAAGATCTCAAAAATTTATGCAGTTTAAAAAAAAAAGGCAGTGAAAACAAACTTCCAATGTGAGAGTTATGTCCTTTTAAAAAAAAGTCATAAACGATAACCAAATAACCATGTGATAGTGTAAGTTGCTTTATGAAGTGACCCACTTTTATAAAGAGAAGGGGAATCACTTTTACAATGAAGTTACTTTATAATAGAAAAGATGCATACAAAATAAAATATTAAAGCTACTTATAGTGATTCACTTTTATACTTGAAGTGAAATAAACTTTACAATTTTGGCATGAACTTTTTCAAAATAAAGTAACAAAAGAGAGACTTGAACTCAAGACCTCTTACTTAAAAAGGCAACTTTTAACCAAATGATCTAGAAAAACATATTGTAATGTTTAGAAGGAGGATTGGGGTTGTTGTTGTTGTTGTTGAGCGTTCTCAAAAAAACCTATTTTCACACCATTCATTTCTCGATGACAACAAGGGTTAGATCTCGGTTAGCTTACCCGGAAGATGCACCTTTTCCTATTTGTTTCTGATTTTCCAAGATCACACAGGGTGTGGGGCAAAGAGAATACGTGGATCTAAAAGAGTAGCAACCCAAAAATAAATAAAACAAAATCGGAATAAAACCAAAATACTACTCTACAAAAATTTAAAAAAAATGTGTATTCAAGCTTTATACCTCCGGTTCTAACTGTGATGGTCGTATATTGGGCAAACGGAAACCTTTTCGAGTGAAACAAAAAGTGTTCTTGACTGAAACGAGTGCTCCAGATGTAATGGAATAGGGAGCCCAGAAATGTACGAAAATGACATAAAGTGGAGATGAGGCAACTCGACTTCACAATCTTGATCTTCAACAGGAGCGGGTCTTCAAACAGGCTCTGATACCATGTTCAAAAACACAGGTATTCCGATAGAGGATGAACACCTTCAGTAACCACTCACATAACCGGATCAAAAATCAACACACCGATGTTTTCATGTGGTAAAACCCCTACAGGGAAACATCCACGGCCCCAGCCAATGCGGCCACTTGGAGCAGTTTATTAATGCAAAGAAAAATATTACAGAGATATTTTGCAAGAGAGTTTCTCACAATCGATCATCGAAAAATGACCCTCCATGCTCTTTAAATAGAGATCATGGACCAATCGGGTGCTAAGCCATGGATCAATGGCTGTTAAGATCGAGGAGAGTATGAATCATCGGATCACTCTATGTCGGGAACATATCGTAACCGTTAGATTTCCTAACTACAAATGCATACTAATGCACACTAAAGAAACACACTAGAAACACACTTTTACCTAATGACATATTAGACCAAGTAGATCTTAACTAACTCCTAAGTGTTTAAATATCCTAACACTAAGGTTTATCACTTGACTCGTCAACCAATTAAATATTGACACGCGTCATCACACTGATGCTCTTAGTCGGCTTCAACTCGCCCTTCTCTCTTATAAACCAATTAAAATACTTACTTAATATTTATTAAATACCGCTCTTCGATATTCATTTAATAAATCCACATTTGGGATAATTATTCTCCACAAACCAATTATCCCCATAATTAAATTTTACTTAGCCTACTAATTTTTGGCCCAATAATTAACAAAGATTCACTCTTCCTTTCTTTCCCTTGGGAAAATTCCACATCCCGAAAGAGTTTTGGTATTAATTTAAATACCACTATTGTGAGGATTATCTCATAATCCAATTAATTATATTAGACCATAAATAATAAAATGTTCTAATGTAATTAATTAAATTGTAATATGCCTAAGTTTATAAATCAAGAATCCTGGCTTATGCCTCCTCACCCAATTTCCCACATAATTCAATATATATATAAATTAGAAAAGAAAAGGAATTAAATTGTATTTAATATATTAACTTTCAGGTAATTCAAACCCCCTTCACGTGCCATATTTCATACTTTATACAAAATATCATGCTCAACATTCATTGATTATATATTATATATTAAATATTTTATCATCACAGACCCTCATCCCAAGGTCTTCTCTCTTGAAATGCATGTGTCCCTCTCAATACTCCGACCACCAATCATGAGAGAAATGGGTTTAGTATTATTAAATGTATGTGGGACCTTATATCATCCAAGGTTTCAAACTTCAAACGGTCACCCTTCTCTCAATACTCCGATGGCCAATCACAAAAGAGAAAGTAATTATAATATAAAATATTTAAATCCTCATACACTTAGACCATCGCTTCGATGGTTTCAGACTCCATTCAAGTGCTCCCTTCTATTTACTCTAAATGGTCAACTCTAAAATTCAACTCCAAAAAGGTTTTGGGATTTTCATTATACTATTATAACAATATTGAATATTATATCATTTTGGGCTTAGAACGTACGTGATCATCTCAACACTCCGACCACCAACCATAAGAGAGTCGTGTTTAATATTAATATATTCATTTAAAACTTTGTAACACATGTGCCATCGCTCTAATGGTTTCATGATTTATTAAAACACTCCCTCCCATCCACTCTGAATAGTCAACTTCGAATAGAATTTGGTATTTGTGCACTCCATTCATAACTCCGAAAAATAAATATTATATTATAATTCATTTAAAGTCTCAAATGTCTAGGCCATCGCTCTAATGGCTTCGGACTTTACTTGCATGCTTTGGTCTCAAACCTTCAAATAGTCAACTCTGAAAGAGGTATGGTACGAATATTTATTGAGCATAATTTTTAATGTTAGAATCATAGGCCAGACTTCGAAGGGATTTATTTTTCTCTTATAATTAATTTTAAATTGTAAAAAGAAAAGGAAATATGACAATTTCCCATACTTTAATCCCTTTAGAAATAAAACATATTCTCAGGAAATTCGTTCAGAAACGCAAGGCCATTTGTGTAGAGTGTGAATTATGAATCCAGGTAAACTTAACACTGTTGGATCATTTACATCAAAAGGATATAAAATTACATATCTCCATTCTCTTGCACCAGGTAGATATGCATAGATTTAATATGTGATATTTATAATTCTTGTTATGTAACTATCAAATATTTGAATGGTAAAATTAGGAATTCTACTATGCTTTACTCTTATTCATCTTTGCCCAGAAAACATAGGAATGCACATTTACACTAATAATTTTATGTCATTTATATTAACATTCTCCTGCACACATTCAATGCTAATCCAAGGAAATCTCTATATTCTCGAAATTAAAAATGTAATTATATGTCTTCCTCTTACCAAATTTAAGGGGATTGGTCATAAGACAAATATTTACCTCCACAGTAAATTTCAGTATTTCTATCGGGATTTATTGCCCACCAAAATTTAAGGGGATTCTTCCCAAATTTATAGGAGATTTAACACAAATTTACCATAATTGTTACTAATGCCCAAATGAAATCTAAAGGGCTTTTGTACTTTGAATTCAATTAGGAAATGTCATGTTTATTTCCTAATTATTTTTCCTTAATACCTATTTATAATGATTTCTTTTTGTTTTTTTGCATTCTTAAATGTTTGGGTTGTTTGCCTATAGTCCAAACCCAAATCTGATATACTCTAATTTTTTTGTTATAAGGCTTGAGGACAAGTTAAAATAGAACACTATTATACGGAAAATAAATCTCTCTTCCTTCAGATGCTTTATAGAGATTTTTCATTGTTCAATCATCATTGTCAAAGCATGCATTAAACTGTGCAACGTAGTCAACCCCAACATTTACTCCCAGAAATTTTATTTTAACACACACATGGTCAAGAGATAAGGAATTGAATCAAATGAGCTTCAGCTAAAACATTATTTTCATTTCACTTAGATTTCTCAAGTCACTTGTGTCAGATATTAAACTTACACAGTTCTAAAACATAGTATATAATTTTCTATGATCTAAACACTATAGAGATTTAAAAAAATATACTTATCTAGAAACCAGATAGTGATGCAACTGCTAAAAGGGGTGCCCTTTTCCACCCAACCGTAGGCACAGCAACTCCTGGATGGATTCGCCACTAGCCATCCCCTAGCTAGATTATGATGCTATGAGAGAGACTCTTCCTTCTGTTCAACAATAGCCAAGGATGGAGGTTACTCTCCTCCTCCCACGGGAACTTGGAAAATTGGTTTTATTTCCACCAAGAAAGGGGGTCTGCAATGAGTGTTTCCTCAGTCACTCATCTTCTCTGCAACCCTGTTTATCATCCTGGATTGAAAACATTTCCCTACAATTCTTGTACCCATAAACAAATTCATGTTTCGCGGTTCTCTTCCGAACTAGAGAGTTGTGCATGCTCTCCCTCTTCAGAAATGGTCACTAGACCCATTCATCTTGCATCCTCTCTTCTGCCCACGAATTTCCCACCTTTTCTTTCCTTCCTCCGCAAGATTTCACGGGTCATGTAAGGAATTTTCCAGATGGATACTCTACCCATTTTCCTCATTGACTCTTGAGAAATACTTCCCAACTACGAGCTTGACTGGTAATTAAATTCTTTGGGTCAGAGGAATGTTCTGGGTATGAACAATTTAAATCCAGCAGAATACTAGTCGGGTATGGGTCATCTCAACCATTATTGGTTCCCCTTCGCCATATTTCTCATTCATCATGATCTACCTTGGCAATCCCCCTCAGCAGTTTTCCAACACTTTCATTTTTACATTAGTGGCCTAAATATTTACACTACCTTTTTACCAAAATACAGTTATATTTACAAGCTAGGGGAAACAGGGGTATTACAATCCCCTCCCCCTTAAATGGACATCGTCCTCGATGTTCTTTGCATCTCTACAACACTAATCATGCCTCATGCTTTAGCAGCTTTAGCGACATTTCCCTTTTATCCACCTGGTCCTTTCCAAACTCTTGACCTTTGTCACATGCCTACAATGATTTCAAACAAGCAACATATTAATCACAATTTCATGCAAAAACATTGTACTATTGTTCAAAACTCAAGGGGAAATATTTATATCCGCACAATACTTATCTGTGCAATTTCATGGATACACGTCCAATTGGTTGTCTTACTAACTTGTCCCATTGTTTCCTTGACATACCCATTGTGTGCATGATCCCAACCAATAGTTTACAAGAATTATTGAAGTCTCTTATTTCTTGTGGTCATTCACCCTACAGGCCCAGGCTCAGGCATCCCCTTCTTTGCTATACAATCCCTCGGGCGATCCATCTTGTCTCGCCAAGGCTTTCTCGTACAAGAAGAATTTTTGAGACTTCATCGAGTCTTACACCTGAGGCATCCCTCTGACTTGCTATGTCAAGGCATCTCTCCGGCATGTGTTACCACAACACATCTTCTATGGCGATCATATATTATCATAGGGTTCTCATGTCACAACATTAGTCTTTTCCATGCTTTTCCAACTTGACAGCGATCATTCGTCCCTTCAGGACAGATATTTCATCTCACCTATATCACACGCATACAATAACTATGAGATGTTATCATCAATTCCAATTTATAATTTCTTTCAAATCTATCACCCACAGATTTCCAAATTCCACATTTGTATATTCAGATTTGTTCCACCCATGAAACAAATTCACAAGTATGAGATTTTCCTTCCCATAGTTGTTTGGCTCAACAAGCATTGGTCTTCCTTATGGGATTACTTCTACAGCCATATCCAAGAACCTTCTTCATGAAACTCCATATTCAGGTAGCCAAACTAGTTGTTAGTTCTCATGCACATTGTATCTTCAAAATTGTGCATACTAATAGTCAAATCATTACAAAGAAAAAGGAAACGCATGCATCATTTCAGCATACCAATTTTTCCAAATGCAATTCAACTATTAAATGGCTTTAATCGATGTGACAATGTCCATGGCCACATACATACCCAATGCACCCTTGCATCGATTTTCATATTACTATGTTTTGTGTTAGGCACTTTTCCATGACATGTTGGGTCTCGACAAGCCTTTTACCACATGGATTCTCTATCTGCATTCATTATTACGATAGGAGTGTTCCTTCTTTGAGTTGATCATTGCCTCAGATCAGCCCATATGAAACTAAAATTTTATCATGAATGCATTCAAGCATTCTTTATTTACAGATAACCAGAGTGTCAACCTTTATCACCACCTGATTCATGTTTCTACCATTATTACAATTATGTAAATTATTGGAAGGTCCTCCTTCCATACTGGGCAGTCCATTTTCGTCCCTATCATGCAAACATGCATTTTCTCATTGCATTTAATCAATGTGACGCTTATGAGCACTTTTGTTCCCAACCATTCATGATTTGTCAATATATTCGTAACACTTTGTTCATGAATTTTCTTGCAAGGATTTCAATCATCCTTGACTACTAGATATTATTTTCTCTATTCTTCAGGTTCCTTTCTTGAATATTACCCTACTTGGGTAACAATGACATACAATAGCCACTCAAAATTATTTGCATATCAGTAAGATAATAAAACACTTCAGAGAGGATCCTTACCAAATCCCCCCATACCTTATGCCACTCAGGGATGAACATTTGTATACCTGTTCTGGCTGCCAGCACTCTTTTTCTGATTTTTGCCTCATCAATGGTGCTCCATGGGGCTCCCAAAGTCCCTTCAACAATCTTTCAACAACAACCTTCTTGCATTTATCATTTACCAAAGGTTGTCTACCATTGGCAGCTATCATTTCCCAACAGCTCCAATCATTTCCTACACAAACATGCATTATCATATTCAAAATTATGTCAACAGTCATGTTAACTAACATGCATGTATTTAAATTAGTAAAAACATTTTCATATATGCCCCCAACATATCTATATGCATTGTTTCACATTACCCTCAATGATTTCATGAGTGCGAACATAATCAAATTTTTAGTTGTCTCTACACTCACATTTATCACCATTCTCATGTTAAAACACTCACACACAACAACATATCATCTTCTCATCTTAGAGAAACACAATACACAACGAGAAAGAAAAAAAAAGAGTTAAGAGACTCTTCCCTCATTCCAACTCCTTCTACATGGTCTAGACTTTTCAGCTTAACTGAACTATTCCCAAGGCCTCATTGCCTTTACACATTCATGGCTTTAACCAAATTTATACTTGTTTGTTCATTTTCCTTTCACCAGTTGTACTTGTTCCCACAATTGTTCTTTTAAGGATTACAACTCTGTTAAGCAATTCAGAGTTTTAAAGTGAGAAACGTATTCCTCATTTTCTCCTTCTTTGCTTCTGCAATCTACTCCCTGCTAGGATATTTCTGCTCTTTTCCTTGAGTAGTCTTGGTTAGGTTCACCTTAATCTTCTTGGATAATTCAGCATGCTACAACAGCAAGATTTTTTTTCAGAATGAATTATGAACATGTTCATTATGCACATTACTATTTAGACATCAACATAGTCAGCATTCATTTGTTAGTCTTCCACTCATGCATTATGTTTTAGAATGTAATCCATGATTCTTATATAGATAGGTTTACATCCCACTACCCAATTCTCAACAGTCATTAAGATTGTGACTATATTCTCCTGACAAAGTCTTTACACAGTTCCTCCACATGGAGCTCCTTCAGCATGCAACTCTTTCGTTGCACACCCATCATTATCTAGAGTGGCCTTAACTTCATTATTTTAGAGGTTTACTCAAAATTCCATAAGGGATATAAGCATGCATCTTTACTTTGACATCATTTAATTCATAATTGTCCACAATCATTTTCATGCAATCCTTACATGCATAATCATGTCGCCTTTTATCATGACAACAGGGCATCCCTGCTCATTTATCCTTTCAAAAAAAAATTCTAGCTTTTCCCAAGGAAATGGGACACATCCTCCTCAAGCTATTATTTCGTTGATATAATCAGACCCTCCAACATAGGGTTAACCATGCATCCATGGAATTTCTCAAATCTGGTAAGTACACCTCTTGCCTCACATCCTACTTGATCGGGCAGTCATATTATTATTTTAAGCATGTATACATATATTTCTATATATGTAGGTGCATCGCTTGCACTTTTTTTTATCTCATTCATTCACATCGATATTTTAGTTTTAATATCAGTGTTCTTTGGTGATAGATTACAGTGAATCATATGACTAGTCTCACAGTGATAATTCGTACTGATGTTGCCCTCTCTACATGGCAACAACCAGCAAGGGGCACTTTTTTCCTTTCTGCTGTAAAAACCTTCTATAAATCAAAATTCAGATGAGTGGCTATTGCATTATCCAAGGAAGTAAGATAATCACTTTTAGTCTCTTCTTCATGCCTCAATTCATTCTTGTTCAACAGATCTCTACAAGGGAATCTTTTCCTAAACTCCCTCTTATTGGTATATGAGTATACCAAGCCATATCCATGTGGTTACCATCCACCTCTGGATGTCAACATGACCCATTGGTCACCTAAAGGTGTTTCGACACCTCATTAATCAAACCTTGTATTGGTCTCTCATTAATCCTTACAGTCATATCTTAATAAGGTAATAGGCCACAACATTATCAGCATTTTACTTATGTTGTTATAATCAGAGCATCACTAACCTTATGAACTATGACATCACCATATTTTACATCCAATGGCATACTATAATAAGTCTATATGCACCAAGCATTTTACCCATGCTTAAAGTGCAGACGTATTTCACTTGATTATCTCTTGCATTCTTATGTATAGACATGCCCTTGATTTAATATGGATATACACTCCATTAGCACAACCATGAGCTTTTGAACTGGCTCATGTCACCTCATTTCTTCCATGAGGGTTTCCCTCGGTCCATAGGACTCCTTCTTATTTTGCATAGAGAGGACTATCCCAATAGCAAGTTTTTTGTTATGATAAGTCAAATAAGTTGACCTCACATATTTCCATAAGGCCTCTAGACATGGGGAATTATACTCAAAAGAAATAATCTCTTATTTAAGAAGTGATTGTAATTTCTAGAGGCTTTATTAGCCCACATTTGCAAGCAACCTTGCAACATATTCAGTCTATTCTCCCCCTTGACTCAAGCATCCCTATAACAAGTTTCTCTACCATTCACATCCAAGGCTTGTTATTAGTGCCTATCAACACAATCTCACTCCCGTAGGAGTGGCTATCATTTCCCCAAAGAAGCGATGTGATTCTTTTGTTGCAATCCAACATGATTCAATTTTTTGTTGAGTAATTTCCCAACAAAATTTCAATTTGAAATCCTTCTCCCGAAGAAGCTTATGCAGGGAATCTCCTTGCAATAGAAAACACTCTCAACATGCTCACCTTAGCCTTGATAAACTAGTCTCATGACTTTTCTTCGGCCCATCCAAGCCTAGTGTTTGAATCTTGCTCTGATAGATAGGGTAGGGTAGGGTCCCCTCCCCCTTAAAATTTTTCCAAGAAAAATTTATCTGACTCTTTCATGAGCCCAAGTAGGCCAAATGTTGTTTATTTCTCTAATACCACCACTATGTAACACACCCAATCCCCTAAGTGCCTTTTAAGGGATGGGTATTAAATTTTCGCTTCTTCTAACAATCTTATATCTTCTCTATCATAGCTCCATCATCTTCTTCTCGTCAAGAGTTTTCCAACGACGATAAGTTCTCTCAACACTGAGCTCTAGAACAAGAATTATGACCTTCCGAATTTCTCGGGTTTACATAGACAACATCTCTCTTACTGCTACATGGCATCCTCGTGACCTCTCATTGTCCACTCTAATTGATGAGGTGACGCCCTGGTCTTGATGTGGCACTAGCCTAGCCTACCACAGTGGAACTTCGGTCCACGCAGGCCTTCATCCATCGTAAGTCAGGACTTCTCCCAACGCACTCTTCACTTTCCTCCAGCAAATACTATATCGAGGAATAATCCCCCTCGATACCATCCATTCAAGGTTTGAGCAGTTCGCGCAGTCTCACCACTTTGAACCCAATGTATCGAGGAATATTCCTTTTCCCTCGATGGATGCTCTCGAGGCATGCAAGATCTCTCGACCTATAGTTAGGATCCATTCAAAGCCTGAGGTTTACCACTTGACTCTTCAACCAATTAATCATTGGCATGTGTCATCACACCGACGCTCTTAGTCAGCGTCAACTCGCCCTTCTCTCGTATAAACCGATTAAAATACTTACTTAATATTTATTAAACACTGTTATTTGGTATTTATTTAATAAATCCACATTCGGGATAATTATTCTCCACAAACCAATTATCCCCATAATTACATTTTACATAGACTAATAATTTATGACCCAATAATTAACAAGGGTTCACTCTTCCTTTCTTTCCCTTGGGAAAATTCCACATCCCGAAAGAGTTTTGGTATTAATTTAAATACCACTATTGTGAGGATTATCTCATAATCCAATTAATTATATCAAACCATAAACTATATTATGTTCTAATGTAATTAATTAAACTGCAATATGCCTAAGTTTATAAATCAAGGACCTGGCTTATGCCTCCTCAACAAATTTCTCACATAATTCAATATATATAAAAATTTGAAATGAAAAAATAATAAATTATATTTAATATTCACACCCCCTTCACTGGCCATATTTCATACTTTATACAAAATATCATTGATTATATATTAAATATATTATCATCTGAGAGCCTCATCCCAAGCTCTTAACACTTTGACCACCAATCATGAGAGAAATGGGTTTAATATTATTAAATGCACATGGGACCTTATATCATCCAAGGTTTCGAACTTCAAATGATCACCCTTATCTCAATACTCTGATGGCCAATCACAAAAGAGTAAGTAATTATAATATAAATTATTTAAATCCTCATACACTTAAACAATTGCTCTAATGGTTTCGAACTCCATTCGAATGCTCCCTTCTATTTACTTCGAATGGTCAACTCTGAAATTCAACTCCGAAAAGGTTTTGGGATTTGCGTTATATTATTATAATAATATTGAATATTATGTCATTGGGATTTGCGTTATATTATTATAATAATAATGAATATTATATCATTTTGGGCTTAGAACGTACATGATTATCTCAACATTCCAACCACCAACCATAAGAGAGTAGTGTTTAATATCAATATATTCATTTGAAACTTTGTACACCCATGCCATTGTAATAATATTGAATATTATATCATTGGGATTTGCGTTATATTAGTATAATAATATTGAATATTTTATCATTTTGGGCTTAGAACGTACATGATTATCTCAACATTTCGACCACCAACCATAAGAGAGTAGTGTTTAATATCAATATATTCATTTGAAACTTTGTACACCCATGCCATCTCTCTGACAGCTTCGGGATTTATTTTAACACTCTCTCCCATCCACTCTGAATAGTGAACTCCGAATAGACTTTCGGTCTTGGGTATTTGTGCACTTCATTTGTAACTCCGAAAAATAAATATTATACTATAATTCGTTTAAAGTCTCAAATGTCTAAGCCATCTCTTTGATGGGTTTTCGACTTTGCTTTGAAAAATAAATATTATACTATAATTCATTTAAAGTCTCAAATGTCTAAGCCATCTGTCTCATGGGTTTTCAACTTTGCTCTGGTCTCAAACCTACAAATAGTCAACTCCGAAAGAGGTATGCTACAAATATTTATAGTGCATAATTTTTAATGTTAGCACCATAATTAATTTTAAACTGTAAAAAAAAAAAAGGAAATATGATAATTTTGTAGACTTTAATCTCATTAGAAATAAAACATATTCTCGACAA
Organism: Picea engelmannii; assembly: GCA_009831015.1. Taxonomy (NCBI): domain Eukaryota; kingdom Viridiplantae; phylum Streptophyta; class Pinopsida; order Pinales; family Pinaceae; genus Picea; species Picea engelmannii. Next base: position 38,655 of record ML813055.1, read on the forward strand.
ATTCGTTCAGATACGCAAGGTCATTTGTGTAGAGTGTTATGTCATTTATATTAACATTCCTAATAAGGTTTAATTTGAAGTTTTGTTTAATTAAACCTGTAATTAAAAGGAAAAGAAATTTAACACAAATTTAACATAATTGTTACTAATACCCAAATGAAATCTAAAAGGCTTTTGTACTTTGAATTCAATTAGGAAATTTCATGTTTATTTCCTAATTATTTTTCATCGATACTCATTTATAATGATTTATTTTTGTGTTTTTGCATTCTTAAATGTTTGGGTTGTTTCCCTATAGTCCAAACCCACATTTTCTGTAATAAGACTTGAGGACGAGCTAAAATAGAACACTATTATATAGAAAATCACTTTCTCTTCCTTCAGATGCTTTATAGAGATTTTTAATTGTTCAATCATCAATGCCAAAGCATGCATTAAACTGTGCAACGCAGTCAACCACAACATTCACTCCTAGAAATCTTATTTTAACACACATAGTCAAGAGATAAGAAATTAAATCAAATGAGCTTCAACTAAGACATTTGTAACATCCCACTCTGGCACACTGAGAAAACTTATTCTTTGAGGACACTTGCTCGCAAGTGATCCGGACTATTATGATATTAAAACATTTTTCCTTGATTGTGATGCGTTATGGTAGATGACATGATGTTTTACTGCATGGACAYGGACAGGTGCTATTGACACGGTTTTAYTGAGTGTGCAGGGTTTTGGACCTTGAGGATGCAGAGGCATCGACGGAACCCCTTGGACTCCARATCGAGTCAGGGAGTGTGCTAATAGGGTTTGATTATTTTACTGTGACTTTAGTACATTTGATTAGATGATATGATGTGGACATGTTCTGACATGATTGTTGATGATGYAGGCTGACGATAGCTTGCCGACCAGACTCACATATGGAGTAAAGGGGCCACACACGACTACCAGAGAGGTTGAGGGAGAGGTGTGGACAGCAGCCCTGCCATAGCCTACTAGCACTCCCATCGTGGCTCGAACTGTAGGTTAACGATTACCTAGTTCGAGAGGATCCACGATGTCATGAGGGCAGACTTCGATAGTTGCTCACGATGATTCTAAGGGGTGCGCAATAAGGCGGGGGCCTTATTCCTTAGAAGCCCTCAGTCTCCCACAAGTTCACCTAGTGGAGTGTTGACTCCAGGGGTTATTTATGTCTACCAATCAGTCAAGAGGCGAGTAGCACCCTTGGATCACGTGGTGCATCCTGAAGGGCACGTCGCGCAAAAGAAACAAAACGGTGAGTGGCAGCCTTGGAGCACGTGATGCGTCCTGAAGGGCATGTCGCACAAAAGAGGCGAGTGGCACCCTTGGAGCACGTAGTGCGTCTTAAAAGGCACGTCGTGTTGATGATGATAAAGGAACGAACCTAGAAGGCCCTAAGACAATCAACACTTTAAGAAAATTTAAAACAACTCCCCTAATTAAATGTTGCCCAGTTCAGAATCTAAGTCCTAAGTCTAAAAAAAAACTTCGGTAGGGGTAAGGTTTTGTCTACCCTTGAGAAAATATCTATATGAAATTATAATAATAAAATTTAAAATAAAAACCCCTTACGAAATAATTTGGTCTTCATAAATTTTGGGGTAAAATGAAGAGAGTAGGAAATTAAATAAAATCGGTGGAAAAAAAAAATATCAAGAAGAAATTAATTATCTTTAACTTTTGATAGTTTTAAAAAGATGTTGAATTAATAATAAAATGAAAAATGAGTTAAATTGCAACTGTCGTTTTTAGCTCTAATAAAAAGGGGAAAAGAGGGAAATTATAAAATTTAGGAAACTAGGGGATGGAGGTAACATAAAAGGAAAAGAGGGGAACTTATCGTAAAAAGCGAGGTCAACTTAGTAAAGAATCTGCAATTAAGAACCTGCTAAATTGAACTAAATTAGCAACTTCATTTTAGGGAAAGTATTTAAAACCTGTAAGGGAATCTAGGAACACCTAGGAGTAAATTTAGGAGTAACTCTAGGTGGGTAAGGGAAATGAGACAATTATTAATTTAAAGAAAATAATTATTGGAGGAAAGTGGGGGATGGATGACACTTCTACGAAGGAGAATTTTTGGAAGATTTTTATTAAAACTTAAAAATTTAATGAGATTACGGAAAGAATGGAAGTTCTATAATTCTATAAAGGAGAGAGAGGAGAAAGAAGAAGGGGATCAATTGTTAGCGTAACGTTACGCTGTCGGATTTGTGACTTCACTGATTACTTGTGGGGAGTTGGGATTTCCTAGCTCGGAGAGGAGTGGTAGCTCAGGCTTGCGAGGCGAGTTGGGAGCTAGACGTACCATATGGATAGTGTGTGGCCCCTTTACGGCTCGGGGGGCTAAGGGGGAAGCAGAGTACCCCTAGCGTTCGCTGGGAGGTACCGGTGAGTTCTCGAAGGTCGGTGATCGAGAGCGGCACGGAGCACGTGGACGTCATTCGGAGCAGGCAAACAGGCAAAGGTATGCCCTTTGGTTGAATGATAGACTATGTAGGATGTATGACTTAGATCTATGGGTGTATTATTAGTGGTGGTAAATGGTTTCATTGTGCAGGGAACCCGTCCCTCTAACCTGCTCAATTTTGGATTAAATTCATATGTCCGAACAATCTCCGAAATTTTGTGTGTCTGAAAATTCTTATGACTGAATTTATATGCCTGGATTTGAGACTGAATTTTTACAGGTCTGAATCGATTTCTGGAATTTTAGAATTCCATTTCTAAATCGGAATTAACATATCTAAGTCAATGAGTTTTTATGTCTACTTAAATTCCCGAAGTTATATGCCGAACCTTGACTAAATCTACATGTACGTAATTCATTAAGGGTCCGATCGACTGCAGGCACCTTATGTTCAGAATTTGTTCAGTGAATTTTATGTTATGAATTTTCGTTTAGAAATTGCAATGAAATTTTATGGAAGGAAATTTTATGCTTGAAAAATTTATGTCGTGCGGTTTTATTTTTAGAACTGGCCATAACACCTTTTGGTTTAAAGGTTACTTGCCTGATCTGGATTGAAGTTACCTGTCCGAAATTACTATCATGCCTAAAAATTTATTTGTCTGACGCATCACCATCTAGTGACTAAATTGCACTGTTGATTTAGAACACAGAGCTATGTCCAGCCCCTTACCTTTTTACTTGTAGTTCGGCCTTTAAAATAATCATGGAGCCTTAGCGTTCGTAAGCAAATCACAACCTTAATCAAATTGTTGGTGCGGACTTGGTGGTTGCCATTGATAAATTGTGCCTCTTCACCTCGCTGTTGGAACGAACTCTACCTCTGACCGCTAAATTTCAATGGGTTTTAGATTTACCTTGCTGAAAACTTAACCGCGGATCTTGGACTTTACCCTTCTTCTCTTGATTGTGATAGCAATAACCTACCTGACAGCGAACTCGTGCAATGCTTTCAGACTTGCTTGGGACTTTTCAAATTCTAAACTACTTCTGAAAATGCCTCCTGGCGATCTTCACAGGGGTATTTTTCCTTTAGGTGATTCTGGTTAGCAATTCCGCCATTTCCAACCTGTGCACTCTAAGGTGTTGGATATGCATCGTTGCACATTTTGGGATGCAGTGCATATTCCCTACCCACAGTTAAACGAATCTATGGATATCTTCTGTTGGCCTGCAACTCATTTTTGTTTGGCTCGACCTGATACCATTTAAAGCTCTTATCTTTGCCTCAGCGACCTTTAACTTCGCGCCTCTGACTTTACTGTTGCATCCTCCCCAGCGATTGCTTAAACCTTCCTCAGATTGTGGAAACCCTTGACAGCACACATGCACCTCACCTTCTGTGGGATTTGGAACAGACGTGCGGCCCTTCGTTGATATATGGGCGTCTCCACGCGTCCAGGATAAAGTTGCCCTCTATTGGTTGCCAGGCTGATTCTGGATTCTATTATTTGTCGAGCGAGTCAGCAACCATATTGTCAGCTGCCAATTTGATTTCGTGAAGTCTAGCTGGGGATTTTTAAGTTGCCCTTAATTCTGGCAAGCACTCATAATCGTTGGGTTCTTGCTGCCGATTGTTTTTATTCTTTTGATTGGCCTAGGGTTGGGCTGTTAAAATTTAAGGTTAATGAAGTATGTTGTTTTTTTTTATGCTAACGTTTAGGGTAAGGTTAAATTTAGGGTTAGTAATGCTTATGGTAATGTCAATATCATGTAATGTTTAATGACATCGCTAATGTTATGGTAATGTTAATATAGATCTTATTTTATGGAGTAATGTGGAAACGTAATAACTTCCCTTGAATGGATCTTCTACTTGTTCGATTGATTTAATGATTCTGGAGATTAATCAACATTGTGCGTAGCTTCAAATAGCTTGAAAGATGCCCTTTTTCCTTAGTTATTGCCCCTTTTCCAGAGTTCATTTTATCATATACAAGAGGAGGTTGTAAATTATGAATCTCTAGCGACTCATTTCCATTTTAATCCATGTGTGTCTGAATTATGTTTATGTGATCCCTTTGCCACTAGAGAAAGAAGAGGGGGGGGGGACAAGAGAAACAAGAGGAATTTGGGTAAGAATGTCAAGAGGTACACAATATAACCCTTGGGGTATTGTTATTTGTACAGATGTAATTACTAGATTTTGATGTTAAACTCGAACACCTAAAACACATAATAATATGGTAGGGCAATTGATTTAGACAGTGCTCTGTTGACACTGTAATTCAAAATTGCGCCTATGTTTGTTTAAGGCTAAATTTAGATTGCACCTTATTGATAAATTGCTTTTAGACCAGTTATGATGGGCTTGTAATAGAGGTTTATGTTGGAGATAAAGGACTTCTTAAGATCTTCTTCATTATTGCCATATTTTGTTGATGTTAGTGTTAATTTTATAACTATGGTGTCAATGATCTTAGAATATTGCGTTGATTATTAATTATAATTATGGCTTGGTTGCATTAATTATTGGTTCATGATTATTGATCATTGATTTATAAATTCAGATTATTGCATTAATGTTACTGTGGATTTTTAATGATTGCATTGAACGATCTTAGAATATTGCATTAATTTTGATTTAGGATTGTAGACTAAATGTTAGTTACAACGTTAAATGATAAATTGTAACTATACATTATTTTACGATGCTAACTGATGATTAATTATATGGTTAAATGTTAAATCCAGTCAAGGTTCGGACTTGCACATTAAGGTCCTTCAATGCTGAATTAGAGGGTAACTTGATGACAAATTATGATCTCAGGTTGCACGATGGAATGGCCTTAAGACTAATGTAGATTGTAGTACCTTCTTTAATTTAATGTTGTACTGGGTCATAAACTTTTGTGTGCTTGGTCTGCTTGCGTCGGGCAGGATGTAGACACCTCCATGTTCTTCAGAATAGTCGCCAGCCCTGAGACCTTAAATGGTTAAAATCGATGGGAACCTGGGCTTGAGCGTTGCTTATATATCTTGGAGGTCCTAACCACTGCAGGGTAGGATGGGCGGGTAGTCAGTCTTATTATTTTGTCGATTGATTGTTGTTCATTGCTGGCAGATGTTATTATGCCTCTTAGATATTTATGTTGATATCGCAGTTGTATGTGTCATGATTCGTCGTCATGTAGCGGCGCAGAGTATAATGTCTTGTTACCCTTGTACACACCCACACACACACAAAAATTTGCACTTGTTATAAGAGGTTTGTCGTCATGACGAGGAGGATCGTTACATATGGTATCAGAGCGGGTTCAACCTGCGACTTGGGATTTCTACGGCTTTCGTTGACCTGATTTGATTATACTGTTGTTGATCGAGTTGATTGTGTGCGTGCAGGTAATCATGGTTAGAGGACGTCATGGAGGCAGACGACGGGGTGTTAGGGGAGGAGGCGCGACGCCTCCAGTAGCATCCACACCTAAGGGGTCTAACCCCCAGGAAGACGCGCAGATTCTCAGGCAGGAGCAGATAACAGTGGGTGATGTAGTCGGGATGATGAGATCCTTTCAGCACATGTCCGAGGCACTGATCAGTCGTTTGGACAGAGATGAGGCCAGAGCGTCGGCACCCGCTGAGGTTCCGCCGTGCGCACCGGTCGTTACTGGTAGCATTCACTATGAACTCGAGAAGGTCAAATTTCTCGAGTTCTTTGGTGCCCCGGATGGCGCAGCCACCGAGGCATGGTTGGAGAACATGGCGATGTGCTTCGCACTTCGCGATTATACCTCCAACATGAAGGTCTGCATGGCAGTATTCCAACTGAAGGGGAGCGCTCTTCTATGGTGGAAGACGCTCCTACCGCAACTGAACATGGCCGTCGAAGACGTGTCATGGGAACTGTTTGAGGAATGGTTCTGAGAGAGGTACATTTCAGAGGAATTCATTGAGCGTCAGCTCAATGAGTTCAACGCCTTACGACAGAGAGGTCGTACGGTGACCGAGTACGAGGCCCGCTTTATGGAGCTGCTCCGGTATGCTCCACACCTTAACACGGAGAAACTTAAGGTTAACAGGTTCGTATTCGGCCTTAACGGCAACCTGTGTGCAAAGGTTAGGATTTTGATGCCTCAAACCTTGCACGACGTCGTCCAGAAGGCCCTCATAGCGGAGGAG
>ML813055.1:46309-74117 GCA_009831015.1 Picea engelmannii
GATAGCAAGAACGCCTTATCGAATGTCGACCCCAGAGTTGCAAGAGTTTAAAATACAACTGAAGTAGTTGTTGGACCTGGAACTGATACGTCCTAGTGTGTCACCGTGGGGTGCTCCTGTTATTTTCATACGAAAGAAGGACAGATCGTGGAGTCTTTGCATTGACTACCGTCAACTGAACAAGGCTACGATCAAGAATCAGCATCCATTGCCGAGAATTGATGATCTGTTTGATAAAATGAAGGGTGTGACGGTGTTCTCCAAGATCGATTTGCGATCAGGGTATCAGCAGTTACGGATCAAGGAGGATGACGTCCCTAAGACCGTCTTTAAGACGAGGTTTGGACACTACGAGTTCACTGTTTTACCGTTTGGACTGACAAACACCCCAAGGTTATTTATGAGTTTGATGAACGGGGTGTTCCGCGAGTACTTGGACAAGTTTGTCCAAGTATTCATTGACGATATTTTGATCTACTCTCGGACGACGGAGGAGCATGACGAGCACTTGCGCTTGGTACTACAATGTCTGCGAGAGCACAAATTGTATGGGAAGTTGTCCAAATGCTCTTTTTATCAATCGAGGATTCACTACTTAGGGCATGTCATCTCCGGTGAAGGTATCGTCGTGGATCCAGCCAAGGTCGAGGCTATTATGGAATGGCCTGCGCAGACGAATGTCACAGAAGTGCGTAGCTTTATGGGTTTAGCAGGATACTATCAACAGTTTGTCTAGGATTTTCAAAGATAGCAAATCCAATCACGGAATTGCAGAACAAAAACAAGAAGTTTGTTTCGACCGAGAAATGCGCGGAAGCATTTTGGAGGCTTAAGGACTTGTTGACAACAACGCCGATACTAAATGTCCCTGACATGGACGCGGACTTCTTGGTATGCACAGACGCATCCAAGGAAGGCTTAGACAGAGTCTTGATGCAAGACGGACGAGTGATTGCTTACATTTCAAGGAAACTGAGAAGGCATGAGGAGAACTACGCGACGCACGATTTAGAGTTATTATCTATCATATATGTCTTGAAGGTTTGGAGACACTACCTTGTTGGACGAAAATTTGAACTAAAGACTGATCATTGTGGACTACAACACATTTTTACGCAAAGCGACCTGAACGCGCGACAACGGCGTTGGTCGGAATTGCTTAGCGAGTACGACTTTGAGATTACTTACATAAAGTGAGCAGTGAACCGAGTGGCGAATGCTTTGAGTCGAAAACCATGCATCTTTTCGATGTTGCCTCTTCAGATGAATCTACGTGAAAAGATTCTAGCCTTGCATCGTGACGACCACCGGTACAAAGAGTTCGAGGGTTTTATTGGACAAAACACAATGATGGTACCACGATATTAGGGATTTTCATTTGATAGCGATGGGTTATTGAGGTTTAAAGTTCGGATTTACATACCGCCAAACGACGAGTTGAGGATGTTGATCCTGAGCGAGGCTCATAGAGCAGTTTACATGGCTCACCCGGGAGTCACGAAGATGAGGGCAAACCTTAAACCCTTATTCTTCTGGAAGGAAATGAACGCCGACATAGTCAACTATGTGGCCAAATGTCTAGAGTGTCAGCAGGTAAAGGCTGAACATAGACACCCAACGGGATTACTATAATCGCACGCTATTCCGAAATCGAAATGGGAGGTTATTTCGATGGATTTCATTGTTGGATTGCCACTAACGGCAAGGAGACATGACTCAATTTTCGTAGTAATAGACACTCTGACGAAGAGTGCTCACTTTATTCCTGTGCATACGACGTATCAGGCACCTGACATTGCTAGAGTTTTCATCAGTGAGATTGTGAGGTTGCATGGCGTGCCTAAAAGGATTATATCCGATCGAGAATCGATGTTTACTAGACGATTTTGGACGAGTTTCCAAGAGGCCTTGGGAATCCAACTTAACTTTAGTACTGTGTATCACCCAGAAACTGACGGACAGATCGAACGGACGAACCAAACCTTGGAAGACATGTTGTGCATGTACGTCATGGACCAACAAAAGCATTGGGAAGAATTCTTGCCACTAATGGAGTTCGCTTACAACAATAGTTACTAGATCACCATTAAGATGGCATCTTTCGAGTTCCTCTACGGACGACCGTGTCGAACGCCCTTAAGTTGGGATCGGCTTGAGGATAGGGTCCTAGTGGGACCAGAAGCGATCCAAAAATGGAAGAGCAAATGCAAACAATAAGACAAAGGATTAAAGAAGCGCGGGATCAACAAAAAAGTTATGTCGATGCGCACCGAGTCGACCGTAGTTACGAGGTCGGCGATCGCGTCTTCTTGTGGGTTAAACCGCATAAGAATTCGATCAATTTGGAAAGGGAGCTAAACTCTCTCCTAGGGTCGTGGGACCTTTCAAGATTGTAGAAAGAAAGGGGCTCGTGGCCTATCGACTAGCCTTGCCTAATTCTTTGAGGCGTATGCACGATGTTTTTCATGTATCTGATTTGAGACATTATATTAGTGATCCTACGCATGTGATTGACATGAGTTCATTGCAGGTATCGGACAAGGGAGCGCTCACGGCTAAGCCGGTCCGCATCTTAGATCATTGCGTTCGACAATTACGACGTCGAACGGTAAACCAGGTCAAGGTCTAGTGGGACAATTATAGTCCGCACTCGGCGATCTAGGAGAACGCATATGATATGCGCCAGCAGTTTCCATTTTTTTTTGATAAATAGACATACGATACTGTGATACACTTATTTCGGCATTTATACTAAGAAACTTCGGGATTAAGTTTAAACCAAGAGGGGGTGTATGTAACATCCTGCTCTGGCGCACTAAGAAAACTTATTCTTTGAGGACACTTGCTTGCAAGTGATCCGGACTATTATGATATTAAAACATTTGTCCTTGATTATGATGCGTTATGGTAGATGATATAATGTTTTACTGCATGGACATAGACAGGTGCTATTGACTCGGTTTTACTGAGTGTGCAGGGTTTTGGACCTTGAGAATGCAGAGGCATCGACGGAACCCCTTGGACTCTGGATCGAGTCAGAGAGTGTGCTATTGGGGTTTGATTATTTTACTGTGATTTTAGTACATTTGATTAGATAATATGATGTGGACATGTTCTGACATGATTGTTGATGATGCAGGCTGATGATAGCTTGCCGATCAGACTCACATATGGAGTAAAGGGGCCACACACGACTACCAAAGAGGTTGAGGGAAAGGTGTGGACAGCAGCCCTGCCACAACCTACTAGCACTCTCGTCGTGGCTCGAGCTGTAGGTTAACGATTACCTAGTTCGAGAGGATCCACGATGTCGTGAGAGCAGACTGCGACAGTCGCTCACGATGATTCTAAGGGGCACGCAATAAGGCGAGGGCCTTATTCCTTAGAAGCCCTTAATCTCCCACAAGTTCACCTAGCGGAGTGTTGACTCCAGGGTTATTGATGTCTACCAATCAGTCAAGAGGCGAGTGACACCCTTGGATCACGTGGTGCATCCTGAAGAGCACGTCGCGCAAAAAAAACAAAACGGCGAGTGGCACCCTTGGAGCACGTGGTGCGTCCTGAAGGGCACGTCGCGCAAAAGAAACAAAAGAGGTGAGTGGCACCCTTGGAACACGTAGTGCATCCTGAAGGGCACGTCGCGTTGATGATGATAAAGGAACGAACCTAGATGGCCCTAAGACAATCAACACTTTAAAAAAATTTAAAACAACTCCCCTAATTAAATGTCGCCCAGTTCAGAATCTTAGTCCTAAGTCTAAAAAAAACTTCGCTAGGGGTAAAGTTTTGTCTACCCTTGAGAAAATATCTATATGAAATTATAATAATAAAATTTAAAATAAAAACCCCTTACATAATAATTTGGTCTTCATAAATTTTGGGGTAAAATGAAGAGTAGGAAATTAAATAAAATCGATGGAAAAAAATATATCAAGAAGAAATTAATTATCTTTAACTTTTGATAGTTTTAAAAAGATGTTGAATTAATAATAAAAGGAAAAAGGGGTTAAATTGCAACCGTCGTTTTTAGCTCTAATAAAAAGGGGAAAAGAGGGAAATTATAAAATTTAGGAAACTAGGGGATGGAGGTAACATAAAAGGGAAAGAGGAGAACTTATGGTAAAAAACGAGGTCAACTTAGTAAAGAATCTGCAATTAAGAACCTGTTAAATTGAACTAAATTAGCAACTTCATTTTAGGGAAAGTATTTAAAACCTGTAAGGGAATCTAGGAACACCTAGGAGTAAATTTAGAAGTAACTCTGCGTGGATGAGGGAAATGAGACAATTATTAATTTAAAGAAAATAATTATTGGAGGAAAGTGGTGGATGGATGACACTTGTACAAAGGAGAATTTTTGGAAGATTTTTATTAAAACTTAAAAATTTAATGAGATTAGGGAAAGAATGGAAGTTCTATAATTCTATAAAGGAGAGAGAGGAGAAGGAAGAAGGGGATCGATTGTTAGCGTACCGTTACGCTGTCGGATTTGTGACTTAACTGATTACTTGTGGGGAGTTGGGATTTTCCAGCTCGGAGAGGAGTGGTAGCTCGGTCTTGCGAGGCGAGCTGGGAGCTAGACGTACCATCTGGATAGTGTGTGGCCCATTTGCGGCTCGGGGGGCTAAGGGGGAAGCAGAGTACCCCTAGCGTTGGCTGGGAGGTACCGGTGAGGTCTCAACGATCGCGAGCGGGAGCGGCACGAAGCACGTGGATGTCATTCGGAGCAGGCAAACAAGCAAAGGTACGCCCTTCGATTGAATGATAGACAGTGTAGGATGTATGACTTAGATCTGTGGGTGTATTATTAGTGGTGGTAAATGGTTTCATTGTGCAGGGAACCCGTCCCTCTAACCTGCTCGATTTTGGATTAAATTCATATGTCCGAACAATCTCCGAAATTTTGTGTGTATGAAAATTCTTATGACTGAATTTATATGCCTGGATTTGAGACTGAATTTTTACAGGTCTGAATCGATTTCTTGAATTTTAGAATTCCATTTCTAAATCGGAATTAACATGTCTGAGTCAATGAGTTTTTATGTCTGCTTAAATTCCCGAAGTTATATGTCGAACCTTGACTGAATCTACATGTACGTAATGCATTAAGGGTCTGATCGACTGCAGGCACCTTATGTTCAGAATTTGTGCAGTGAATTTTATGTTATGAATTTTCGTTTAGAAATTGCAATGAAATTTTATGGAAGGAAATTTTATGCTTGAAAAATTTACGTCGTGCGGTTTTATTTTTAGAACTGGCCATAACGCCTTTTGGTTTAAAGGTTACTTGCCTGATCTGGATTGAAGTTACCTGTCCGAAATTACTATCATGCCTAAAAATTTATTTGTCTGACGCATCACCATCCAGTGACTGAATCGCACTATTGATTTAGAACACAGAGCTCTGTCCAGCCCCTTACCTTTTTACTTGTAGTTCGGCCTTTAAACTAATCATGGAGCCTTAGCGTTCGTAAGCAAATCATGCCCTTAATCAAATTGTTGGTGCGGACTTGGTGGTTGCCATTGATAAATCACGCTTGTTCACCTCGTTGTTGGAACGAACTCTACCTCTGACCGCTAAATTTCAATGGGTTTTAGATTTACCTTGCTGAAAACTTAACCGTGGATCTTGGACTTTATCCTTCTTCTCTTGATTGTGATAGCAATAACCTACCTGACGGCGAACTCGTGCAACGCTTTCAGACTTGCTTGGGCCTTTTCAAATTCTAAACTACTTCTGAAAATGCGTCCTGGCGATCTTCAACGGGGTATTTTTCCTTTAGGTGATTTTGGTGAGCGATTCCGCCATTTCCGACCTGTGCACTCTAAGGCGTTGGACATGCATCGTTGCACGTTTTGGGATGCAGAGCATATTCCTTACCCACAGTTAAACGAATCTGCAACTATCTTCTGTTGCGCTGCAACTCGTTTTTGTTTGGCTCGACCTAATACCATTTAAAGCTCATATCTTTGCCTTAGCGACCTTTAACTTCACGCCTCTGACTTTACTGTTGCATCCTCCCCCGCGACTGCTTAAACCTTCCTCAGATTGCGAAAACCCTTGACAACACACATGCACCTCACCTTCTGCGGGATTTGGAACAGACGTGCGGCCCTTCGTTGATATATGGGCGTCTCCACGCGTCCAGGATAAAGTTGCCCTCTGCTGGTTGCCAGGCTGATTTTGGATTCTATTATTTGTCGAGCGAGTCAGCAACCATATTGTTAGCTGCCAATTTGATTTCGTGAAGTCTGGCTGGGGCTTTTTAAGTTGCCCTTAATTCTGGCGAGCACTCATAATCGTTGGGTTCTTGCTGCCGATTGTTTTTATTCTTTTGATTGGCCTAGGGTTGGGCTGTTAAAATTTAAGGTTAATGAAGTATGTTGTTTTTTTTTATGCTAACGTTTAGGGTAAGGTTAAATTCAGGGTTAGTAATGTTTATGGTAATGTCAATATCATGTAATGTTTAATGGCATCGCTAATGTTATGGTAATGTTAATATAGATCTTATTTTATGGAGTAATGTGGAAACGTAATAACTTCCCTTGAATGGATCTTCTACTTGTTCAATTGATTTAATGATTCTGGAGATTAATCAACATTGTGCGTAGCTTCAAATAGCTTGAAAGATGCCCTTTTTCCTTAGTTATCGCCCCTTTTCCAGAGTTCATTTTATCATATACAAGATGAGGTTGTAAATTATGACTCTCTAGCGACTCATTTCCATTTTAATCCATGTGCGTCTGAGTTATGTTTATGTGATCCCTTTGCCACTAGAGAAAGAAGAGGGGGGGGGAAACAAGAGGAATTTGGGTAAGAATGTCAAGAGGTACACAATATAACCCTTGGGATATTGTTATTTGTATAGATGTAATTACTGGATTTTGATGTTAAACTCGAACACCTAAAACACATAATAATATGTAGGGCAATTGATTTAGACAGTGCTCTGTTGAGACTGTAATTCAAAATTGCGCCTATGTTTGTTTAAGGCTAAATTTAGATTGCACCTTATTGATAAATTGCTTTTAGACTAGTTATGATGGGCTTGTAGCAAAGGTTTATGTTGGAGATAAAAGACTTCTTAAGATCTTCATTATTGCCATCTTTTGTTAATGTTAGTGTTAATTTTATAACTATGGTGTCAATGACCTTAGAATATTGCATTGATTATTAATTATAATTATGGCATGGTTGCGTTAATTGTTGGTTCATGATTATCGATCATTGATTTATAAATTTAGATTATTGCATTAATGTTACTGTGGATTTTTAATGATTGCATTGAACGATCTTAGAATATTGCGTTAATTTTGATTTAAGATTGTAGATTAAATGTCAGTTACTGCGTTAAATGATAAATTGTAACTATACATTATTTTACGTTGTTAACTAATGATTAATTATATGGTTAAATGTTAAATCCAGTCAAGGTTCGGACTTGCACATTAAGGTCCTTCAATGCTGAATTAGAGGGTAACTTGATGACAAATTATGATCTCAAGTTGCGCGATGGAATGGCCTTAAGACTAATGTAAATTGTAGTACCTTGTTTAATTTAATGTTGTACTAGGTCATAAACTTTTGTGTGCTTGGTCTGCTTGTGTCGGGTGGGATGTAGACACCTCTATGCTCCTTAGGACAGTCGCCAACGCTGAAACCTTAAATGGTTAAAATCGATGGGACCCTGGGCTTGAGCATTGCTTATGTGTCTTGGAGGTCCTAACCACTGCAGGGTAGGACGGGCGAGTAGTCAGTCTTATTATTTTGTCAGTTGATTGTTGTTCATTGCTGGCAGATGTTATTATGCGTCTTAGATCTTTATGTTGATATCACAGTTGTATTCGTCATGATTTGTCGTCATGTGGCGGCGCAGAGTATAATGTCTTGTTACCCTTGTACACACGCAAACACAAAAAAAAAATTGCACTTGTTATAAGAGGTTTGTCGTTGTGACGAGGAGGATCGTTACAACTTCATTTTACTTAGATTTCTCAAGTCACTTGTGTCAAAGATTAAACTTACACAGTTCTAAAACATAGTATATAATTTTCTCTGATCTAAACACTACAGAGATTTAACAAAATATGCTTATCTAGAAATCAGATAGTGATGCAACTGCTGAAATGGGTGTCTTTTTCTACCCAACCGTAAGCACAGCAACTCCTGAACGGATTTATCGTTGGCCACCCCCTAGCTAGATCATGATGCTCTGAAAGAGACTCTTCCTTCTGTTCAGCAACAATCAGGGATGGAAGTTACTCTTCTCCCACGGAAACTTGGCATATCGGTTTTCTTTCCACCAAATAAGGGGGTCTGCAATGAGTGTTTCCTCAGTCACACATCTTCTCTGCAACCCCATTTCTCAGCGTGGATTGAAAACGCTGCCCAACAATCCTTGTACCCAGAAACAAATTTGTTTTTTCTCAGTTTTCTTCCGAACCATAGGGTTGCATATGCTTTCCCTCTTCAGAAATGGTCACCAGACCCGTTCCTCTTGCACCCTATCTTAAGCCCACGAATTTTCCACACTTTCTTGCCTTCCTCCGCAAGATTTCGTGGGTTAGGTCAGGAAGTTTCCAGATGGGTACTCTCCATTTTCCTCATTGACTCTTGAAGAAGACTTTCCAACTACCAGCTTCAGTGGTAATTAAATACTCTGAGTCAGAGAATTGTTCTAGGTCTGAACAATTTAAATCCAACAAAGTACTCGTCTAGTAGGGATCATCTCAACCATTACTAGTTCCCCCTCACCATCTCTCTCATTCATCATGATCTACCTTGGCAATCCCCCTCGACAGTTGTCCAACACTTTTCTTTTTACATTAGTAGCATAAATATTTACACTACCTTTTTACCAAAATACAGTGATATTTACAAGCTGGGAGAAACATGGGTATTACACCAAACATGAAGATGATTTTTCTACTCAAAAAGCATACCAACGACACCCAAAAAGGTAAATTATAAGGATAGAAAACTAGATAAGAACATGTATTATTTTATTCGTAGGTTGCATGGAAAATGGTTCCAGATCCAGATCCGAATAAGTAGCCATATATAGATATTCCGGATTTTTTGAAAAGCCGGGATCCAAATATGAAGATTCAACCACTTTGCTCGACCATCTGAGGCAAAGAAGACAATTTTCCTCTCAACTGAGGGAGATCAGAGGGCGGTTGAATCTGATTATATATATATATATATATATAATCAGATTCAACCACTGCAACAATTACTCTGCCTGACTATCTGAGACAAAGAAGACAATTTTTCTCTCAACTGAAGGAGATCAGAGGGCGGTTAGCATCAACATCATCGCAAATGTAGATGCTTGGATGGCATTCGCCTAATCTTTTACCAAAACACAAGCATACACCAAGGATACCAAATGTGAAGATTTTTCTGCTCAAAAAGCATACCAATAACACCAAAAAAGGTAAATTATAAGGATAGAAAACTAGATAAGAACATTTATTATTTTATTCGTAGGTTGCATGGAAATGGTTCCAGATCCAAATATGGACTAAATACAGACCTGCTGATTTTTTGAAAAGCCAAGATCATATATATATATATATATATATATATATATATAAAATCCAAGCTCCAAAGGTTAGCTCAATCGGTTGAACCATCCACTCAAGGCATGTTGCCAACAATGAGGCCACAGGTTACAGGTTCAATTATGGTCAAGTCCTTCAGGGTTACCAGCCACTATTGTGGCTGGTGGCTGAGCCGCCCTCCATTCAGATATTCCAGGGAGGGATGGGGTGGCATCCCACAAGGCTTTCCTTGAAAAAAATAATACACACACACACAAGTTTATCCTTGGAAAAATAAATCTGTGGAAAAAATCTTATATATAATCAGCTGTCCTCCACCCAGATATTCCAGGGAAAAGGGGGCATCCCACGAGGTTTTCCTTCGGAATACATATACAAGTTTTCCTTGAAAAAAATAATACACACACACAAGTTTTTCCTTGAAAAAAGAAATCTGTGAAAAAAATCTTATATATAATCAGCTGTCCTCCACCTAGATATTCCAGGGAAAAGGGGGCATCCCACGAGGTTTTCCTTCGGAATACATATATACATCCATAGACACTCTCCATCGAAAAAACCATAAACCAGAAACATAAAAAAAAAAAATCAGGTCTCCAAATATATTTTGCTCCAAGTCTCTCTCACAAACTCAGAAATGTGGACTTCTATGAAAATCTCAGGTTGTGTGTTTTAGTATGGCAGAGGGGTTATATTATGGGTGAAAGTTGGGTTTTAGGAACTCATACTCTCTGCCTTTTTAATTTTTAATTTAATGTGTTTTTATGTGTTTTTGATTAAAAAAAGGTTTTTTCTGGAAAAGAAACATTTAGAAGAGCCAACAGATCCACCATATTGACTTTTTCAGCAGGATCCAGACCCAGATCTGCAGAAACACGGATCCAGGATCCTCCATAGGTGCATCCAGTAACATAGTTTTATTCAGAAGATAACCTTTATTTTAAAAATGGCTCCTTTCAGCAGTGGCTAACAGTTGAGAACCCAAAACCAAAAATTTACAGTCCTTACAACTTCGTATTATTAAATATATGATCAACGGTAAAATGGTGTCCACCAAAGATATCTTCAAAATTTTGAGATTTTGAAGGAAAATTTGCTGAACCTATTGACATAAGTGGCAACTATTATATGAAATTCAAGATAAAATCCAAGGGGTTGCATCCAATCTGTTGGTTTAACTGTACGATGTTCAGTTCCCAATTCTGTTATTCACTTGCTAGCTTCATTTGGTTCAGGCTATTTTGGTATGAGACATGCATATGAACTTCCATTAGTCACTTATGCCCAATCAAAAAGCCTTCTTTTTCAGGCACATGAATGCACAATCATGTGTGCACACGCTCATCCGTCAAAAAATATAGCTTCTAAGGGCAAAAAGAATTTATTATTAATCCAAAGAAAATAAAATAAAATAAAATAGTAGTGATAAACGACTAGCAAGATATAAGATACCTTAAATTAAGGATGCATTCACTCACTTGATTTAGTGTACAAGGGCAGAAAACAAAAAGGCTAAGCATGGACCAGTAAAACGTGCACAAAACCTGCTTTGAAGCAGTAATGCACCAAATATGAAGGACTTACAAGGCTATGTTGAACAGGAAGCCACCCCCATCAAGAGACTGATTGAAACAAAGGTTGAATTTCAAAAATACTGCATCATTCCTACATACTTCTACAACATCCAAGCTCAAACACAGTTTTTACCAGCCAAAATGTTTTAAGCAAGGTAGTAGCCATGTCCACAGTCTAAACCTTGTGTGATACTTCTTTTCACACCAGCTGGTTTAACACACAAATGATACAATTTAATACCTACACAGAAGGCATTATTTTCATTTCATAGATAATGTATAACCAGAAATAAACCCCAAACGAATAGAAATATGTTTTGATATTACTATTCTGAGTTTGCAGTATGTTGTAAGAAGCCCCTTATTTTTATCTCCTCGAGAGAATCTTGCCCCATCCATTTTTTTCTGAAATGCAAACAAAGCACAGTTCATGTGTCTATCCATATTATTTAGCGGAACTTGGAAGTACAGATAAAAAATTGTAAGTAAATATGTAAATAATATCAAATAACATATGATGTCACAGTTCATGTGTCTATCCATATTATTTAGCGGAATTTGGAAGTACAGATAAAAATTTGTAAGTAAATATGTAAATAGTATCAAATAACATATGATGTGCTGATTTAGATTGAGAAAGTAGGCTGAAGGACTATTTTTCAGAAGTTCAAAATCTAAAGTTCTCAGATCAGAGCATTCACAGATAGGTTTGATGGAATAAAATTTGTGTATTGTTTTCCAGACATGAAATGAAAGGAATCAAAATTCAACCTTAGAAAACTTACAACAACATTGGCTATGTTTCCTGTTCATCTGAGAAAATAGAGATTTTGACTTAGCCCTTCAATATTAGTAAATATTCTTATTGAAAGAAATGTAAATGATAAAAAGATACATACATACCTGAAATTCATACTGTATCAAGCAGCCATACTGTTTGATGATGAATTGGATCCGTCTTCATCACATATTAACTAAACTGCATTCCCCCTACATTTCACCATGCTCATCTTATACAATATCTGCATCCCCAATTATTGCTGTAACATGAATTCCTAAATATGTGCAGCAAAACTTCTAAATTTACAACTCCGGATCAGTAACAGCCAAAACAATTTCTGACTGGGAGTGGATCCCAAACAATATATAATAGTGTTTCATGGTTTTGTAATGCAGTGTTATGCAGAATCAAACACTATATACAAAGAATCCTCCACTCTTTGGCGACTTCAAGTTACCCTTGTGAAAATTTCCAACAGAAATAAAACATGCAAATAAAAGACATGCAGTCTTTAGAAAGAGAAAGTAAGCTGTGCCACTCTTCCAACTGAAGAGTCAAAACTCAAAATAGTCTACCGTAACTTAAGAGTATCATTTGGTAAAATTATATTAGGATTTCTGATGTGTGGATTTAATGATGCAATTTCCTTCCATCTTCCTCCATCACCAAAAGCACGTGAAGATATACTCCAGAGAGTGTCCCCAGTTTTCACTTTTGTCTTTGAAGGTGGCATTGGTTTTGCCCCTTGTTTAGATTTCAGTATGGGATGTTTTGCACTCTTGCCCATTCCACTTGCAATCAGCCAACGGGAACCTGACTGCTGTTGCTTTGGATTGCTCCAACTCGTTTTCTTATCCTCTTCTTCAGATATTAAACCTGCAACATGGACTTGAGTGATTGTGAACTGAGAAACTTCTTCCTTTTTGTTGTCTTCAGGTTCTGTTTCGTCAACTTCCTCACTGTTCCCTTTATCTGACACTCGCCTCCCCATTTTCGGCCTTGGAGGAACTACAACTCGTTCTGCTTGAATCAAAGCCATCATTGGAGCGCCCACAGGTTCAAAGTTTCGAAGTGGGTCCCGCAGCTGGACTAACAAAGCTATCGTTAGCATGTTTCCCATGAAACCCCATCTTCCAGTACCATACTTGCGCCTGCTTTTATCCCCCTTATCGCCCTCAAAAGTCCCTCCAACAACTAAATCTGACCGGAGAGCATGATGAGCAGCAAGGATCTTTGCTGTTCTTTCACTTGTTTCTTCTTCATCCACAATTCCTGCATCTAATCTCATCCACTCATCTAGTGTAATTGCAGTGCCCAATACGCCATCTATGTCAACACTACTTTCCATTGTATCTAATAACTGTAGGCCAGCAGTACCCTCCAACCCCAATGTACCACTTTTCACAGCCCTCGTTCCTTCAAAAGCTGCCACTTCTCCCCATGACATTGCATTGACATTTGAAGGTGCATCCTGATCTGCCATATCTGATTGTACTTTCAGTCCCTCGATTGACAAAGCTTCTATCTTGTCCATTGCCAGAGGAGCCAGTTCCTCAAGTGAAACATATTCTGCATAATTAGCACTACAAGACATTTTGGACTTGGAAGTCCCTACTTGTTTCGCTGACCTGTACTCTAAAACATCCATTCTTCTACTATCAGCCAACTGCGTTGATCCACAGTCCGATCCTTTCTCTATGTGTCGACCTTGAAGGGTGGGTTGCCTACAAGTCAAAAAGCATGAGTATTTATGGGCATATCAGTACTGCAATGGAACTTCATTATAAGCTATAGCAAAATACATATGGAAAAACTAGCTTTAAATAAGAATTATGGCTAAACTTACCTGCTTCCAGCTGCTTCTAGAGCAGGTACTGCTTCCAGTGCAACTTGCCGAATACTTTTCCCAGTGATGTCTTCAAGGGGCATTGTTTTCCTAGCTTCAACAGTCAGCTTTTCAATCCCAACAGAAGCCAAACAATGTAATATATCCATGACAGTTGAACCCATCTCTGCAGGAACCACAACAGGATTTGATATCTGCATGACCAGGCTCCCCTTACTTTTGCTGTTCCGAAAAAGATCTGGATTCATTGACCGCAGGAATCCTCCATCTCTTGTCTTGACAAGAGGACCAAACCCTTCAGCTACAGCAGGCAGCTCAACAGGCCCCTCAAAAGGAAAATCAACGGGACTTCCAAATCCACAAGAACTGCCTGGAGGTGAATTCTGGAAAGCTCTCTCATCCATGCCCCACTCTTGCATCAGTGCCTCAGTCTCTGCATCCTCGAGCATCTTTGCTCTGGTTTTACTGCGCATAGTCTGAGTTGCTTTCTGAAGCTCAGACTCTGCAGCCTGCACAATTGAGGCCAATTCCAAATCTTCATCTGAATCCCAATTAGGTCGAGCAGGAACATCATGCCTTTGTAATTCAGAATAGTGGCTTGGTTCGCCATCAAACTGTTCTGCAATACCAATTCCTAGTCCAATGCCACCCTCTCTTTCAAACTGTTTGAGAAGGCGTGCTCTAGGCGAGTCTGGATCACTATCTGAACTTAAAGCAAAAGGGCTGTGATCAACGCCTAACTTACTGAGGAATTCGCCTGCAACAGAATCAGCCATATCATCTAAACTGCATGCCTCTGGCAAATTAGCATCCTCTTTGGCATACTCGAGTTCAAGAGTTCTTTCACAACCTGTGGCCTCCAAATGAGAATTCAAGGTCTCCGTTTCCCCTACGGATGAAACATCTATCCCTTCCTCCGACTGTCCTGTAGCCGATGGCTTTTCTATTTCCTTCCCCCCACCCTCCCTAAATCCTGTACCATCTTCCTCTCCTTCACCAGGCTCTTCTATTTCCTTCCCCCCCACTTCCCTAAATCCTGTACCATTTTCTTCTCCTTCACCAAGCCGACAAACTTCCTCACCTTCACCAAGCCTACGATCTTCATCAACCGTCTGACCATCTTCTTCAACCTCACCTTCACCAAGCTTACAAACTTCCTCACCTTCACCAAGCCTACGATCGTCCTCAATCCTCTGACCATCTTCTTCAACCTCATCAAGCCTAAAATCAGTCTGGTAATCATCAACCCTCTGACCACTTTCTTCAGCTTCATCAAGCTGAAAATCAGTCTGGTAATCATCAACCCTCTGACCACTTTCTTCAGCTTCATCAAGCTGAAAATCAGTCCGGTATTTATGATTCTTTCCTGATTGCACATTGCCCATCTCCACCCCCTTCTCGACGACACTAAACTCGGCACTCTCTTCCCCACTGCTACCTTCATTCTCCTCATTGCCGCGAGCCGCAATCCCAGATTCAGCATCACCAAACTCATCGCTCTGAGAAAAAAACTTCAGCCTTGGCTTAAAATCAAGCAACGACGTCATGTCGGTCCCTTCGAATTGCTGGCCATCAGCGCCCTCGATCGGCCAATGATCATCCAGGCTCAAAAGAGACATACTATCAATATCCACCCCGGGTGCCGACGTCGAAGACGATAAAGTAGCCCTAGCCCTCGGCTTTTCCGTAGTTCTCCCTGCGAGATTCGGAAAGCTGTTGAAGGATCGCATAGGCTTCCGACCAGAAGCATTCCCAACCCCTGTGCCGGCATTCCAACCTGGTTTAGGGTTTGATCGTTGTCCAGGACGTGAGCTTACAGACCTGTTTATACTCGGATTTACATTAGAACTAGTTTCACCCATACCCCCAATTTCCTTATCAAGTATCTTATACCCAATAGTGACAGACAGAAGCCCTCCTCTGGCCTCCTTCTTAGTAAGCTTAAAATTTGTAGTCCAGCTCCCAGACTTCTCATCCAAACCCAAATCCCCAATTGTTTCAGGCAGCATTCTGCTGAGATCTGCCCTATGTTTACACAATTCAAGCTCTTCTACACCCAAAGCAAAAACAGAAATCTCAAAGAACTTCGAATCATACCTCATACCCTGATTAGGCCCAGCCTTGTTCCCATAAACAGTACATTTATGATACAAAGTCTCACCAAATTCGGCCACCCCATTAAAAACCCTAGCAGGTTTCGTCTTCACTCCTCCCTCCCGTCTCCTCCAATGAACACACAAATTCAACCCATCAAATCGGATCGGAAGCCCTTCGACGCTGTGGACGCGCAGCGAGAATTCGCAGCCGAGCCGCTGCCGCCCGATGTGGGCCAGAGCACGCAAAGGTTTCCAATCCCATAGCTTCTTTTTCTCAGCCGTAGTCTTCTCCGCTCGGGGATTCTCTTTCGATTGCCTCGGCTTCCCGTCGGCCTTCGCGGTTTTCGCGTTCGCTTCGGGCCGCAAACCGGAATTGGCAGCCGGGAACCGCGAGAGGGTCTCGTTGAGGGATGCCGATCCCAAGCCAAATTCTTTCCTTATGAAATCCTTTTGCTGCTGATTTCCGCCGCCGGGATACAGCGCCTGCCTCAGCGCCTCCAGCTCATTTAACAGCTGCCTGCCGCCGGAATCCGTCCGGCTCTTCCTCGTCGATTGCATCGATCTCAACACAAAAAAGTTAAAAACCCCGTCTTGCGTCTACTGCTAGAACGAATTCAGGAATTCGATCTCATGCCCTGCTTTCTTAATCCTTTTCTGGGCCGTTCTGGCTCGGATTTCGCGGCGAAGTCAAGCGTTCATTTACGCGGCGAAATCAAGCGTGCATTTATGAACTGTTGGTCGAACAATCGCCCAGCTTTCGAATCTGCGAAAACCATGGACACAGCCTTGCCATCATAGGCCAGGCCCAACAACCGCATGCGTGATGCCTGTGTGAGATGCCAACCGGAGTCCAATCACCAGTTGCGATCCCTCCTATTCGTATTTCAAATCCGGAATTTTTAATTAAAAAATATTATTTTAAGTGTTTTGAATATTTAATAATTTGGAAGTGAGTTGGATATGGGGAACAATGGATTGCATTTTTCAAAAAATCTATTGGAAAGGGGCTTTTTTTGTTGATTACATTATGATTGTGTCTTTGTCTATGTATGATGTTGTCTTTTTGGCTTCTTCTGTTGGGGTGGGGGGAGATTCATTGGGGGTATATGTTGCTAGAGACATATTGTAGGGTTTTGTTGTCATAATGAATGCGGGGTGGTGGGAGATTCATTGGGGGTATATGTTGCTAGAGACATATTTTAGGGTTTTGTTGTCATAATGAGAAGATTCTTTTGTCTTCACATTTAAAGGTAAAGTGTGCATTATAATAATTGAGTTACAAGTTTTAGTGTTCAATCATCAAAAGTTTTTTCAATGAGTTAATGTGGACATAGTATATCTTATTGTTGGGTACTTTTTTTTTTATTATTTTCTAGTCTCTTCATCTTCTTGTTTCATGTTTTTAACATTTTCTATTAAAATAGAGGTGTTCCACATTTTGTCACAATGAGAGCATCGTACATTTTTTCCATTTATAATCCTTCTTTAATGTTTTTTACACTTTATATTAAAATAAAGTGTTGTGCATTGCACTTTATATTAAAATAAAATAAAGTGTTGTGCGTCTTGCCACATCATTTTTATGACTCTCTTCCATTTACAAACATCTCTACTACCATCGTATGTGGCCATAAATTTTGTGTTTTATCCCAATGTGTGTATGTTTTATTTTTAAGTATACTCTTTTTCTTTTTTTCATTTATGTAGTTTCTCTTTTTTATAAATTTGTTTCTTATGCATAATTTGAATAGTTGTTTACCCATATTTGTTGGATTAAAAGTAATACTTTATTTAGAAAAAAAAATTAATCAAAACATGCAATGTGTGAGTACTTGCATATGCAATGTGTGAGTACTTGCATAGTTATAGAGGAGATAGGACAAGTGTCTTTCATTTATAATTAGAGCAGAGATTTGATAAAATAGAAATAGATAAGATAAGCAAAGGAGATTGAGATAATGTTTTTTTTTAGTTATGGAAATTCGTAACTTGTTAGAGTGACTTGAGGTAGGTTTGAGATCAAACCAAGTGGTTGCCACTATAAATCGAGAGTATATTCAATTATCCTGCAAGCCAAATATACCAATAACTTGTGACTTAATAAGGGTTGAGACATCTAAGACACACCCACCTTTTGGGGGTCCAACTCATTGGGGGCACCTACCCTTCTAGCCTTATCACAATGGACTAGAATATTGTCGAGAATTTGAATCTAGATGGGAAGAGTGCAAGACATGCCTACCAACCATCCAATCAAACCATGATAAACTAAAATTAAGATAAGTATTAGTAATTATTCTTAAGAATAAGTTTTCTATTTTATAAAGGGTTTTTCCCTATAAAATTGCATCTTTACTTATATTATATTAAAGGTTTTCCATTATAAACTTGTGTTTTGCTCATAGGTGTCACTTCTTAAATAATGAATATAAATTATGCATGGGTAATTGTTATGTCTAGATTTTAATTCTATTACGTCTTAATAATGTATTGTTGAGTTTTAATAATGTATTGTTAAGTTTTAATAATTACTTTCATTATATGTTATTGTTTTGATCAAATTGAAATAATGTTTGAAATCCACAAGATAGGTATGTACTTGATTTAAATATCTAAGAGATGGTGGTTAATTTAATAGCTAATTAACTCTTAATATAAAATGGGATATCCTTTGCTATATTTATCTACTTATTTGTCAATTAGCTTTAGCTTGGATGGTTAAGAGAAGGAGTGTTATTCTCCCCACCTAGGATCAATTCCCGCAAGTGAATGTTGAACTCTTAATAATTATATTATTGTAACGACCTTAAGCCTTGAAGAATCTTGTTTACCCTAGTTACCATCTTGTTTAAAACTACCTCCATTTTAAATGTTGAAATAGAATAAGCAATTTGTAACATTTATTTAATAAATTAATTCATATAGAAAAAAATCATTATCCAATGATAAAGTTGGATGATGCTCGAAAAAACCACTTAGTTATTAAGAAAATTATTAAATCTTTGATTACATGGCATTACAACATAAACTCATAATTTTATTTTATTTTTTAATTTTTATTGTATCGTATCGATTATGATAGAGAATTTGGCCTAATTTCAACCCCCTTATTTCGTAGGTAAAATTTCAACCTTAAATACACAATCATATTCATATATAATTTAAGTTTTGAAAGTGTGGTCAAACTTGTAGTCGAAAATTAGGTCAAAAGTAAGGTCTACATAATATATAGATTAGTATGATGGTCAAAACTTAAAAGAGGGTCAAAATACTAGTCATTCAACTTTGTATTATAACTCAATTTTTTTATTTTTAAATGATATAATTGATGATAGATCATTGAGATAAATATTTATGTAAAATTTATATTGGTAAAATAATAATAATCAAATTTTAAGGTCGTGGCCAAGCGAGACACCAAATTGGTGTATGAGACTTCATTTGTCGTAATTTTTTTATTACAATATAATTTGTTGTAATATTATGTTTATCTAATATTTTATTTGTTGACTTTTTGTCATAATTGTGTCCTTATTTATTGCATTCCTCAAAATGCAACAAAAACTCAATCAATCATAGGTTAGCATCACATATGATAGATATTTCTATGAAATTTATATTGATAACTGAAGGATAATATAAATTGTTGTAACTTCTTCATTACATTATAATTGGTCATTATTAGTTGTAATTACATGATTATCTAGTATTATTTTTTCATCTTTTGTTGTGATATTATGTTTATCTAATTTTCTAATTAGGATCTTCTAATTTGTTTTAATTTTCTAATTGTAGTATAATTGTTGTAATATCTAATATTCATCAGTTGTCTTTTGTTATAATCTTTTTGTAATTTGTCGTAATTCATTAAACACAATAATAACCTAACTAATCTAGGTTAGCATAACATATGAAAAAATATAAATGGAACCATGTAATATTGTAAACATTCAACCTCAACGCAACATATGAGTCAATAGTTTTTTGTTATATCAAGAATCATTAATCCCATGGAAAATGTTAAGGCCCTTCCCCAACCTCCCTTCTTTGGGGTAGTTATGAGTGAGTCAATTATTGTATAAAGCCATATTTTTTGCATAAGGTTCATTAGGTAGTTGATGTGGGGTTACTCAATGTAAAAGGGTCACTTTTATTAAGGCCCACTAGATGGTTGGTACTCATTAACGATGGGACCATAAGTAGTTAGGGTTTTGATTGTGAGAAATTGTTCATAGAGGTAGAAGGTTATGTAATGTTTTGTTAAGTATTTTCATTGTATTGGAGCTCTACTCATTTGGAGGTTACCCCTTGAAGAGGCTTATGAACATTGTTATCTTTCTGGATTATCAATATAAGGGTATATATTTTATCGGTTTAATACTCTTGATTCCCATATTTTACTTTTTGTAGTTATATTTCTTCTAATGTCATTCATAATTTATTGTTTAAGTTGATTGAGTACACTATAAGTGGTATCAAAGCTCTTTCCCATGTCAACACGCATCCAATTTTCAAAGAAATTTTTTTAGGCTAGAGACATGTTCTGGTGTCTTTAAACACGGTGATTTGTCGTTTAGCGGGTAAAATTGCTATTGGGAAGCATACACGTAGGGAATACAAGTGGAGTCTTTTGGTTGGACACCCTTGTACACCTATGTTGATACATAGCTAGTAGTATTGCCTTAGAAAAAAAATTGTATATGAAGTAAATCTTCTACATACCTTCAATTATATAGGAATCCCCCTAGGTGCATCTAAAACCCCCTTATGTAAATCTACCATTTGACACATGTTTCTATAATAGACTGAGCACAACACTTAGGGAGACCACTCTCATGTAGTAAGGAATTGGGTAGTATGGCTAAGGGTATGGTCTATCATCCTTGGTTAGTGTCATGAACAACCAATTGAGTACTATTGTTGGGAACCCTTACGTATATCAAAGATCTATACCACTGAACATTATTTTTCTCTTAAAACCCTACAAACCCCTACCTCCACAATGCAAGCAATGAAATTTTGATCTCCTAGAAAATCAAGATTTTGAGAATTTTGTTGTACAATAATAGTTGGATAGGAGTAGTATTATATTGCCAGCTTGTAAAATTGTGGAAGACTTATCTCAAAAGACTCCTTGCATGGCATTGATCACATTGGTATAGCTCCTAATTAACCCTTCAGGTGGACCTGCCTGTACCAGGCAACCTATTTCAGAAGACTCCTTATGTGATGTTAATCATGTTGGTATAACTCTTTGGTAACCTTTATGGTGGGCCCAAGGGCTCTGTGGAAACCACTGAACACACTACCATGGATACCAAGATCACCCAACTAGAAAGACAATTCTTTGATATCAAAGACCATGTCTCTAATATTGACAAATTGCAAGAATAGGTTTCTAAGATTGACTACCCACAAGTATATGTCTCTAAGATCGATAATCTCCAAGCAGAGGACTTTAAGATCAACAACCCACAAGACTTATTGCATTCCTTCCTTGCAAGGTCGGGGAATGGATAGGAGCCATTGGTATAGGAAACCAATGGTAAAATATCCACAAGTGGTGGGCATCGCACAAGGCCACCCTTTCAGAACAATGACCACCATGTGTGGCATAGATAACCTAAAGTAGATCTAAATAAGTTCAATGGTTCCAACCCAACAAGATGGGTTACAGAGATGGAACACTACCTTTCCCTCCAAGGTATTAATGATGACCTATTGAAACTCAAGGTGGGTGTGTTATACTTGGATTGAGAGCATTGGAAATGGTGGTAATTGCATGAAATTCCTATGGGGGGTACATTTCCTGGAGGCATTTTCTGAAGGCCATATATGCTCTCTTTGAAACAATTACTGATTTTGGGGGCAATTGACCAAGTTGCACCAAACGAGCGCAGTTGAAGACATTATTGCTTCCCTCGAGCAATTAGCAATTTGCACAGAAGGTATGAATAATACTTTTTTCAAAGAATGTTTAATCAATGGTCCAAAGGAGAATATTCAAGCAAAAGTCCATATGCCTCACCCCACTACTTGGTTGGATGCCTCTCGACATGTTGGAGAAGCATAGGTGGTTGTAACTGCCCATACCAAATGACCCATTTTTGTTCTCTACCCACATCCCCCTTTTGTGCCTATGACCACTCCACCAACTTTCCAACCCTTGCGGTTCCACAAGTTGACCTCAACAAAAGCAACAAAACGTCAATGTCTCAACATTTGTTATCATTGTGATGAATTTTTTTTAAAGGGCATAAATGCAAGGAACATAAATTATTTGTCATAGATATGGCCCTATTAGGCATGCCTAATTTCAAAGGAAGCCACATCCAAGATGGATATAGTAGAGACTACACCTCTCCTCATAAAGACACCACCCATGAGCCTCCTTATGAATAACCCCAAATTTCCCTGTATGCTTTATTGGGAATTTCATTGAGCCAGACCCTGAAGTTGGTTGTCTATATCAAGCATACAAAGGTGATTGTCTTAATTGATGATGACATCACCCATAATTTCATTCATCGTCGAGCCACAAAAGAAACCCATTTCTTCAAATCATGATGGCCAATAGAGATATGATGAATTGTGGTGGTAAGTCTAAGAAAGTAAAACTCCAAATGAGCATCTATTTGAACATAGTTACCTACTCAACAAGAACCTCCAAAGTTCTCATTTTTTAAAGGTCCCATTTAGAGGTTGTCTATACCCCCATTTTAAAAACTAGTGTTACCTATTGCGCCCTTTTTTCTGAGGTTGTTTTTTGACATTTCAAATCTCCTTAGTTAATCTCGTTGTTTTTCATTTTTTTAGACATTGTTGTTGTTTTTTAAAACCTAAAATTTTATCTTTTTCTACTTTTAATTTTTAATTTTTTTTACTGAAACAATTATATTTTGTATTAAAGGGAAGTTGCAACTACACTAGACAATGAGTTAATACAAAATAGAGAAAGAAAAGGCTAAGTCATGGAGATCAAAGTCCCGCAAAATATAAAAAAGTTGCAAGCTTGCTTTTCAAAATTTGTAGTCCTCTTTGTTAAACTATACGTCCTATAACTATAAACCCTTATAAATTGTCCTAATAGCAATAAACATTTGTATTTCATTAAAAACTTGGAGATTTAATAGATAGTATGCCCATTGAAAACGTCCTTGTTGATGTCCCAATTAATGTTTCCATCAACATTTATGCTTGGTGCCTATTGGATAGCAATGCTTTTTATTTTTTAAGTGAAATTTCACCCATTTGGCTAAATTTTAATTTTTTGAAAGAAAGTTAGGCTAAATTATTTCATATTTTCATTAAAAACAAAAAACTTGTAACCTAATTTATGATTATAGCTATGCATAGACTTATATTTTTCGCCTAAATATAAACATTTTCCATGAACATAATATGTTTTCTTAATATTTTCGCCAAATGAATAATAATGCATCCTAATTTATTGAGAATATTCGCTACATATGGATGATTGGTTAATAGCAACTACTCTTGGGAAAACCATGAATTTTCAATTGGAATCATGTAAACTTATTTAGGAAAAGAAAATGCTTGTAATACTTTATTTCTATTATATTTTCAATTCTTTCAACATGTAGGTGGTGTTAGCCTATGGCTTACCTTAACCCATCACTAAGTTTAATTGTCACCTATATTTGTATTATTCATTTAGGATATTAGTAATATATCCTCAAGTGATGACTGTTGATTTAGTTAAGATTGTCTAGCCTAGTCATCATGCATGATTTTAGGATCTAGAGCAAATCTCTCTATGAGGTGGCATCACCCATTGTACTATAAATATGTAGCATTGGTGTGAATACATAGAGTGTTGGCTAGTATGCCTTTTCTGTCATCTTGTTGTTATTATGTATATTTTATCAATTAGTATCAGAGCTTCTTTGTTTTATCAATTGGTATTAGAGGCATGGTGAAAGAGGATGAAAATATCATAGCCATGGTGAAAATTGTGAAGCAAGAGCAATTGTACTAAGTGCAGTTTCATTTTGAGGACCGTATCGAGGAGCATATCACGGATCGTATCAAGGATCGTATCAAGGACTATATCATGGATTGTATTGAGGACTGTAACGCAGACCGGATCATATTAATATAGTCTTCCCAGCATTGGGTTTGCAGATGAGAATAGACCCATGATCTGGCGATCGATCTGGTGGACATAGAATGAAGAAAAGATGCAACACTCAATGAGCCAATGAAGAAAAGATGTAGCACTCAATGAGCCCAGCATTGGAATTACACGCAATCCAAGGAGAAGACATTACTGAAGGGGAAATTCGTTGTTTTTGGAGTCCCTGTTGGTAAAAGATAGATTTCTCTTTCAATATTTATCTGTTTTTCATGATTTCAATTGCATTGGAAACTAGATTCCAAGACGCACCAAAGGGTATTTTTTTCCCTCAAGATTCATCTCTATTTTAAATATATTCATCCCGTAAGAAATGGATTTTGTCCAATTGCAGAATATGCAGCCATTTAAATGTAGATTTTGGCCTCCATACAAAGCCAAATTAAGCATATAGCATAGCGTTGAAAAGGTCTTTTAGAGACCTATCAAATCCCTCTAATTATTGATTGAAAAAATCAATCTTTAAAGATAAAAACTTGCTGATAAAATTCGCCTAAAAATGGGAAATGAACACTGAAAATGAAAAACGATTTTTTCTTTGAACAAAAGTTTTTGTTTTCTACAATAGAGGTTGCAAATGGAACGCCTAGGGTATTACCCAAATGGCTATCTTTAGTTTTTTCGATTGATTTTTTTGATGAGATTTTATTCACAAATTTTTTTATGGTTTGCCCAAGCTACAACACTTATGCACCCACAGAATCGAACCTTTGGTCGTTTGATCACGGATTGACCTCAACCTGGATCTTCTACTTTCAACTTGCCTTAATATGCACATAACCCTCTTCAACATCAATTCGACCTCATATCTATCGACTCAACACTCTTCAAATTCGATGTGTGAAGAAAGGGGATATGTTGTCAAAGTGAGAGGAGGATATGATTGTTGTTCCTGACTTGAAGGATTCCTAGCCCGATCTGTTACCAAAGATTTTCAAAGAACTTGAAATATTGTTGCTTAGATCCCCAGTTTATTAGATCGGGTAATTCCTCAGACATCCTTTGTATGTTTGTAAAATTCGTCGTGGGTGTTCTTCTTCTGATCTGAAAATGTAGAGGGAAAACTGACATGCACGGAAAAGTCACTGGAATTTGAGAGACAATATGGACCTGAATCCGCCCCCATTACTCTGATTCGCTTTGCAGAATACTGAGCCGAGAAAGTGGTTAAACATGTAGAGAAAATCAAGCGAATACAGGGTGAAGAATGGCGGAATGTTTGGCACTTAACGGTCCACACGTCACATCTTCCAGCTGGAGAGCAACAGATCTACTCAACTGTTTTTTTTCATAAATTCCCTCAACAATTCATTTAGCGATTTGCTCAGCTAAGACCACGATTTTCTCAGCAAATATCTTGCACGATTTGCTCTCGTTCTCTCTACAGATGTGCTCATGCATGATATTCACATCTCAACGGGTTCCTCATTTTTTGAAGCCCCTTCTGCGCGATTTTGGTGGAAAGTTTTTCAACTGATATTAAATTATCAAAATCATTGCAAAAATCTTTGTTTATATCGAGGTCTGTATTAAGGACCGAATGAAGGACCAGATGAAGAACCGGATGAATGACCAGAAATTGTTTCAACATAAAGATATGGAGGTGAGTAAATGTAAGATTTTTTTCTCATTAGTAAATGAGAGTGAGCATGAGTGAGAGATGTTCATTATTTCTTTATGACTTAGGAAAATTTGTAAGTGAATGATGAACTGAGGTTGTAAGAAACTCATTTTTTGAGAAGACATTTATTGTTTTCATAAGTCTTTGAGAGCATAAGATAAATGTTATGAATCGAAAGCCTTGTTAAAGCATCGTGAAGGAGAAAGTATATTGTAGCCTTCCCATTGTATGTGGTCTCGTAAGAGAGATACTTATAATAAAATTGAAGTATTTTGCTTCGTATCCTAGATCCGCCTGAAATTGAATAAGGGGATCTTAGGTAAACCTTGCGTAGTGTGTTTGTGGTGAAATTTTCATGGAGGCTTATATTGTTTAATGTCTAGTTTTGACATAAACACATTTGTAATGTATCATTTAACGCATCATACATTGACTACAAGGAAATCAAATCCAACACACAAATTAATGACAATCAAGCACATATGATCAAGCATATGTGAAGAACATTATCAAGCAATTCAAGTCACCAACCACATCAGTAATGGACAAATCAAAGATTTTGAACTCAACACATCATGGAGAATTTAAAGTTAAATTGTAACTTGCAAACAATGTTTGTTGTAAGATTACTTGATCAAGTTGATTTATACTTGCAATAATGTATTTGTAAGTTTACTTGTCTTTTTGAAATCAAGCTGAGTTGAATTGTAATTTTTAGGTGCATTCTCAGCTAAGCCTGACACCCAAGAGTCATTGTAATTTTGAGTCGAAATTGACAAGGCTAGTAGTTTAACTCAAATCATTGTAATCAAGTTTTCGGGTGCATTTTCGATAGTATCTGATACCCTCAACTTCTTGGAAGAAATCAATAAAAGTTCAAGCGAGCGAGTACAAGCGAGAGTGAAACAAAATCAAGCGAGCATGAAGTTCAAGCGAGCGATTCAAGTGAGCGAGTTGCAAATAAGCCTTCTTCTGTTGAGTCAAATTGTAATCAGGATCTACCTGTACAAGGAAACCTCATTTAATGTTTTTTGAAATGGCTCAAAATCTAGAATTATTAGAGTTACTGAACACTCTAATAAACACCACTGAAGACAACACATTAATATTGAACAAAGCAACTCTTCAATTAGTGCTAACTTGTTTGCAAGTGACGCAAGCTAAAGTTAGACTTCTTCAATCTCTATCCCAACTATTGAATGATGAAATCAAGGATCTCAAAAATCAACAGCCAGTGAAGTGTTCTGAACTAGTTTTTGTTCAACACAATCCTATCTATGATGATGATGATGATGATAATCAACGGTCAGTGAAGGAGAAACTCAGTAAGACAATCGTAGATGCATACAAAGACAAATCTATTCATGAACCTACATTTCAAGAGTTTTCTTTTGAGTTTAGTGAAGAAAACCTTTCAATGCTGCAACAACATGCAGTAAATCAACTTCCATAGATTTCAAAACAACGGGTTCAGAATACTCTTTCCAAGCCCATCATCAGACCTTGGGAAGAAATCATCTACAACAAGAATAGAACATGACTTGGATATGACAAGGAAGTTATCTTTCATATTCTCGATTATTCAAAACCAATCAAGTTTCAAAGTGTTGGATTCCTTCAAGAAGCTTCAACTTCACTTGTTCAAATTCAGCATTATAATGTGACATGCCAACATTGTAGTCGAGTTGGTCGCATGGAGAATCAGTGTTTTGATCTCCATCCTTTCCAACATTGTGGCAAGCATAACCATTCTTCAGACAGATCTTCAACACTGAAGAAACCTGAAAGATTGAAGATTCACTATGAGTGGATTGATCCTTGGTAGTGGTCATCAACAACCAAGCGATTATATAAGTCTTACTGAAGAATTCAATCTCGAGTAAAGACCAATATTGTAGCACATAACATTTTTGTACCTCACATAAGTGGTCCCCTTATGTAATGTCCCCCACCTCTTAGAGAGGTAATGAGGAGACTCAGTGGCCTGGGCACCCCCACTAGGTCATAGTCTCACATTGAAGGGGAGAAAAGTCAAGAAGTTAAAAGTTATATTTTTAAGTTGACTTAAGAAAGGAAAAGGAAAGGAGTAAAAGATAACTCAACAGAAGAATAGAAGATTAACCCTGGGAGTTAACCTAACTCAACAGAGAATTAGAAGGAAAAGTATA
>ML813055.1:80490-98716 GCA_009831015.1 Picea engelmannii
AAAAGTATAAGTAAGAGGCTAGGGTGCACCTATTATTCATTCTGGTTTTGGATTAGTATTTGCTATTGCTCTTGAGCATTCAGTTTGGGGGTTTGCTGTACAAACCCTTGTGAACAACTCAGTGGTGAAATATCCACTCACCTTGTTCCGTAGCTTGGTCTCGGGGATGAAATACTCCTCCACACCATTTTAGTCTCAGCCCATCTCCATCTAGTGCTTCAGGAGGGGGAGGACAGTTTGAGGGCTTTTCTGGAGGGTTATCATCATTCTACATTTGTCTACAGATTGGGACGTCTCGGAGCCATAGGGGACTTCCTGTGATTCAGTAAAACTCAGATCTAGAGAGATCTGCTTGAGATCTGAGCCCGAAACTTCTCCCACAGGATTCTCATAGCCCGATCTATATCCTTGGAGAGTTTCAGAGCATTTGGAGGCCTCCTTCATCAGGGCCGAACTTGCTAGGGTTTCAGCCATCCAGTGGGGTGCACCATTCAGTGGAGATTTTAGATCTACAACGATTGAGAGGGATCTTGGAGATTCGGGCACCTGGGTTGTTCTTACCATCCCCCGATCTATATTCTTGGAGAGTTTCAGATCATTTGGAGACCTCCTTCATCAGGGTCAAACCAGCTAGGGTTTCAGTCATATAGCGGGGCACACCATTCAGTGGAGAATTCAGATCTACGGAGTTTGAGAGTGGATTTGGGAATTTGGACATCTAGGTTTTCCTTGCAGTTGCCCGATCTATCATTTGGCATATTTCCCGGGATGATTGGACACTTTTGGTAGCAGGGCAGAATTATTCAGGGCTTCGGCATTCTATCAGGACGTGGCACTTTCCAGCTTGGAGGTTGAGCATTAGTACGACTCAGATCTGCTTGATTTAGTCTTCATTGTATATCCAGCCTTCGGAGGCTCATTTTGTATTGTCGGGAGCATTTTGTAGCAGCTCATATCTATTACTTGTACGACCATCTGAGGTTTATGCCAGATCGACCATCTATTGTATTGATCTTACATTGCTCATAATAAAAAGGTCAGATCTTTGCTTGTGCTTCTACATCTTGAATATATTGCGATCTCCATGTGTTGATGAATCTTGTATGCACTTAAAAACTCAATAAATTAGTAGTAGTTAGTGATTCCAAGAAAGAATTTGGCTTGGGATCATTACACCTTATGGCGTAGCTTTCAAGCATAGCCCTCACGAGATGAGATAACATGTGGTTTTTTCCGCATGCCCACTTTGTGTTGTACTCAAATGGAACAAGTATGGTACTCTCTTGAGCATAGAAGGAGGGAATACAATGATGTAACTCTTTTGT
Organism: Picea engelmannii; assembly: GCA_009831015.1. Classification (NCBI taxonomy): domain Eukaryota; kingdom Viridiplantae; phylum Streptophyta; class Pinopsida; order Pinales; family Pinaceae; genus Picea; species Picea engelmannii. Next base: position 81,816 of record ML813055.1, read on the forward strand.
ACCTTAGGGGGGGGAGTTCAAAATTCCAGTGATGATGGTTCATGAAACCACTTGTGGTCTCTCCTTTCAACTGACAAAGGGGGGAATTGATGATGGAATTGAAAATTGGTTGTCAGACTAAATTTTTTGACAACAAGTATGCCAGGTGAGCATGAAATTTTCCAAATGGGAAATTGTGGTATGTAGATGACAGACTTTAGCAGAATTATGGTTCAATAATTTTAAGTTGAATCATACATAATTGAGATGTTGATTTTGATTTTCAGTGATGTGTCATACTATAAGTTGATTCACTTCTCTTGGTTTGCTCTCATAAGATAGGAGTTTACATTAAGTGAACAAATTGCATGCATCATGGATCACATGATTAGATAGTGAGATTTTCCAGAGATGGCAGACTTTGGCAAGATTATGGTTCAATGACTTACAATTGAATCATACACATTATACATTGGGATGTTGTCGGACACCTAAAAATGTCAAGATTGGTTAGTAGTTATCTAAAAAACATCAGATACATGGTATCAATTGGTCAGTGGTTATCCCAAACCACGGATTCATAGAGCACTTTCAGTGATGCACTGATAGTAGAATGGTGATACTACATGTTCACCAATTAGCAGAAGACATCAGATTCTTCTAGCTCAAATACTTGGTAAAATGATTGAATTGTTAAGATTATGGTTCAATGACTTGCAATTGAATCATACATTATGGTTCAATGACTTGCAATTGAATCATACACATTATACATTGGGATGTTGTTGGACACCTAAAAATGTCAAGATTGGTTAGTAGTTATCTAAAAAACATCAGATACATGGTATCAATTGGTCAGTGGTTATCCCAAACCACGGATTCATAGAGCACTTTTAGTGATACACTGATAGTAGAATGGTGATACTACATGTTCACCAATTAGCAGAAGACATCAGATTCTTCTAGCTCAAATACTTGGTAAAATGATTGAATTGTCAAGCAATTAGGGAATGTTCAGATATTGTAGTTGTTCACTTCCATATCTCAACTCTCTTCCAGTTCATTTCAGATGAACTATTCAACATCCAAATTGGCGGTTTTTTAGGCAGTTCTTCATTGAGGCTCAACTCAGGAGTTTCAATATGAAGACTTGGAATTGATACCAGTTTATGCTTTATTGTTGGTATTATTGATTGGACTTGTGATTGAGGGGGGGATTGTTAGCCTATAGCTTATCTTAACCAATCACTATGTCTAATTGTCACCTATATTTGTATTATTCATTTAGGATATTAGTAATATATCCTCAAGTGATGACTATTGATTTAGTTAAGATTGCCTAGCCTAGTCATCATGCATGATTTTAGGATCTAGAGCAAATCTCTCAATGAGGTGGCATCACCCTGTGTACTATAAGTATGTAACATTGGTGTGAATACATGGAGTGTTGGCTAGTATTCCTTTTCCGTCATCTTGTTGTTATTATGTATATTTTATCAATTAGTATCAAAGCTTCTTTGTTTTATCAGGTGGTATATCATTTTTGTTTATCAATGTGCATAATTTTTTCCATTTATTTTTAAAGATATTTTCCATTGTCGTTTCTTTTTGTTGTAAATTCCCTCTAATTGATATGAAAGACTGTTTTTTCTTTAAATATTCTACCATGAGATTTTTTTGTTATTATTATCAATGATACACATGTGACACTAATGGAATGGTGGTGTTGTCAAATTTTGAAGTTAGTAACAAGAAGTTAATTAGTTATATCCTAAGATAAATGATATATACTTTTTTACAAATATGGTTTGAAAAAAAAAACAATGTTGGATAATTCCTCTTCCTTTACTGAAGTTCTAGTTGATGCCATAGAATCCTTGGAAATGAAGGCCTGGGATTGAGAATTTCTAGACAATCCTAGAATCAAATGATATTGCATGTTGCCCTCCTCTGTTAGTTTTTGAATTTGTCGATCCTAGTTTTCCACTTTGTCTAGAAGCTCTGCATTTTTGAGTGTTTATGAGTGAAATTGAAAATTCAATGACATGATGAAATTCTCCAAAGCAACTTGAAAATCAACTAATTGGATTGTCAATATCCTCTAAGTCCTCTTATCACACAAGGGATGCATCTCCTCGAGTGCTTGAATATATCCATTTTCCATCTAAACAGAGCACCTAAAGTCAACTAAAAATCAAACATAATCCCAACAAAGAAAAATTGAAGGAGAAGCAAACCTCTACTCTCTAGACTTAAGCAAATAATATCACAACATCAAATAGATCTTGTTATCCCCGTCGAGGAGAAGCTAAAGACTAGAGCCAAGCTAGAGGGTTTGAGACCAAAACAAAATCGCATTATGCCTAGGAGTTGGTCTTATCCCTCCATCATCAATTGGTTCCATCATGTCATGCCGCCATGATTATGGCATAATATCAAGGATACAATGGAATGGACCTAGGTTATTTCCCAACATCGTATCTTTAAATTCTAATTCTAGTGATAAGTATGTTGATTCCTATGATCGAGCTCATGAAATCAAGGAAAATGTTCCATGATGGGCTCACCCCTAGTTTTTGGAAATAAAAAATATTCCAACTTTGTTCCTTTTTTAACCATTGCATTTGCTTGTCGGTTTTGAGTCCTATATACATGGAAATATTCCAAAGAATAGAAGGATCTTACCACAATTTGAATCCTAAGTATTAATCCAGATAGAGAATAATCGTAGGAGATTGAGGGGATTTACACTTAATGAAGAATGATTATCGAAACTCAATTGTTTGCATTGTTGATATTCATTTCCTTTAAAATGAGAAGTGCATGATAAAGAGCCAGGGATTTAACTCAGTTATTTGTGGTTATCCCCAACCCAAGCAAAGTTCATTTCACAACTTCCTTCAAGGTCAAATATACCCACCCTGCACCTGGCACCCCTTTTTACTTATTTTTTTGTAATTATAACTAATGTTGTATGTCATTTATTATGTTGAAGGAATTTTTAAGGGAGAGATTTCATGCCCTTGTACCTATCTCGTCCTGCCATGTACCTATCTCCTCCTACCACATCGTCCTCCTCAACATGGTAGTCTTTCATTGACTTCTTTATCAGAGTTGTTCTGCATAGCAACTTCACCAACTATCCTCCTCCAAATTTGTTACCATTATTGTTGCATGCGTCCTTCTGATATTCTCTCGCAGTGACAGTGGTAGTGACCTCTATGCGTTTCAATGAGGAATATTCTGACCCAACAATTCCAATAGAAACAAGATATCATCTTCACTCATGTCTCTTACGTCCATGCTATCATATAGGATCAAGTGTCCCCTCCACCTTCCTTATTCAAAACGTGTTGTCTCATCTCCACAATAAATTCTTCTTGTTATCTTGGGCAACATTACCATTGAGTTCCAAAACCTTGTCTACAAGATATTCGAGAACAATAAGTAGGTACAATGGAGCACCACCCCAACGAGAACTACAAACTGACCTTCTTTGACCTTCACACAAACTTTTAAGACTTGGCCACCATTTGCACATAAAGAGCTCATGCATGTTGAGCTTCAAACATAGAACATTAAAGCTTACGAAATGCTCAGACCACCCAAACAAGAAAATTATATTAGATTGAATTCAAACCCTTACGGGGACCTAAAACCCTCCATTCTAGAAGATTCATGTTAGAGAATACAATTTTCATATGTAGATAAGAAGAAGGGTGATGAAATGTCATATCATGTGAAGCTTATACATGAATATATATTTATGTTGGACGAGGATGAATTGATATCAATGGTGGAGCTATTGGATAATCATTGCAACTACCACCTCCATTTTACTTCTACAATATGAATTTCATAGTTTTCAATGGAAAGGATGTCTACATATAAAATAGTGTTAAGAAAGCAACCAAAAGTGCCTTTTGTCAATAAATGCAATTTCTAATAAATGTCATTCAATAAATTAAGAAAAAAAAATGGAAGAAAGAAAAAGAAAGTGCAAATCGATTGCCAAGAAAATATGATTTAGAATGTTGTTAACTGAAATTAACAAAAAATACTCATCAGATACCTCTAGATGCAATAATTTGAACACACATTCATGTCGAATTCGAGGGAGGGATTTGAATGAATGGATTAGATAAATTTGTTTTCGAGTAAGGTGCCTATTATTGATATTTAGTGTTAGTGATCTAGGGTAAGTAATGGTAGATAGAATTGAATATGGTATACGACAATAAAAATCCTAAAATAACAACAATATTTATGCACAATATTTACCTATGTATTGGCATGGCATTATGTAATATTCTTCACATTGATGATTTTAATTGTCTAGGAATAATTAGAAAGAAGAATTTGGCAAGATGAAGATAATTGGTTATTGTTTCTTCTTTGATGGGGAGAAAAGTTTTCATTTAAAATGTTGGGGATGTTCAGAATAATATAATTGATTATAAGTAGGAATTTATAAAATTTTATTTCATTAAATTCAATAACTTACATTGGTGAGAGAAATTTGTTAAGCATGCTCACTTTCTCACTACTAAACATTAATACTGAAAAGAAAATCATGGCAATGGAGAAAGCATGGAAATGGTGATTTCATTTGATGTAAACACCATCATAGATCCATGTTAACTTTGTATATATCAAGCATCAAAAGGGATCAAATCCCTTGATTTTTTTTATCATTTAAGATGGATCTAGGCTGGTTGTAGTCTCTCCTCCTGCTAACATCGCCCTTGTCAACATGGTAGTATTTCATTGACTTCTTTGTCAACATTGTTATGCATACCAACTTCACCAGTTTCTCTCCTCCAAAGTCATTGTCATTGTTATCACCTGTTGTCCTCTTCCAAAGTCGCCACCATTGCCACTATCACCAATTAAGTCACCCTCTCAACGATACCAAATTATGGTGCCTTATATAGGAAATCATGTCGACCTCCTGCACAAATTTGGAGAACAATTATTTAATCTCCTCACAAAAACAAACGATCCATCTACCAAAATGATCTTGTAAACATTCTCAAAACCATTGGTACTGAAGATATTCTCCCTCCAAAAATTCTTCACGATTGCCCTGATATACTCAATCGTGAATTGAACCAACATAGTATTAAATTTCATGGGGCATGTATCAAAGGCCTCAATTTCAACCAAAACCTTCTTCTTCTCCATCCTCACCCTTCTCCTCCTCTAATATAGAAACCCCACCATGCCCCCAGGATGCATGCCAAAACCCCCACAACTGCAACCCCATAAACCTAACTAGAATTCTTCCCAAAACTCGAACTCAAGTCTATAAAATATAAACATTAAGTAGTATTCTTGTCAACTAGACCAAATTCACTTAGAATTTAAGCCACGTATATGCTAGAATAAGTTAAACAACTTGTTAAATTCTCCATCAAAGGCTTAGGCAAGGAAATATCATGCGTGCTTGTTAAAGCTATAGTGCATTGCACATAGGGTGAATCTATTTCTCCCTTTTGGTTATGATTGCTTCTCTCTCTCATGATAATTTTGATTCAAGGTAGGACATGACCTTTTACAAACCTTTTATAAGACCTCAACTTGGCCAAGTTCTCAATATTCCCTCCATTGAGCACTTTATTTCCCAATCTAATATCACTGCCTTATATGTAGAACAAGAAACTATATCCATTCTCAAAAAACACAGACGACACCCATCACATTTTCGTTTTAAAAAATGTAAGCAATGCACATTGCATTTTCGGTATTTGCAGGTTTCTCGTTCAATGCCCTAGCATCCTCTGCAACACAAAACCATTAAAGGGGATACTTGTAGAATTTCAAAACTTTTTATAGAGTAGAAATCGCTAACAAGAAAAAGATAGAACCCCCAAAGTGGATATTTTAGGGAAATCTCTGGCTCTTATTTTTTTATAAATATAAAAATCTCGATCAACATGCACCCACATCTTGTTATTACCCATCCTAATCTTATCTCGATGCATATATGTTTAATGTAACCGCTCACATCTGACAATAATGGGTAATGGAAGTGGAACAATGTCAATGAACATAATGGGATAGTCTTCCTTGTTTCAAACTATAGATTTAATACCCACTGATCTAGATGGATTTCGGTGACCTCCCACCTATTCCAACTAGCTCATTTTGGTAGTTTTTCATTTGGACAGTTTTTTTCTAGTTTTCAGGTCTCGAACTTTCGGGGTCGTTTTTAGGCCCTAAACAACTTTTTTAGGGCTCTCCACAATCACATTGTAGCATTTAGCTAGAGTGTGAAAAAAACATGTGTATTCTCAGATAGACCTTTCCAACGGGCTATCGTGTGCCTAAAACGGAGATCGTATGCAAAAGTTACGACCCCGGGAAGTTGATGTACTAACTTACCTCAACGAGGCTCACATGACTTTTGGTGCTTCATCTCCTAGTGTTAGGTTTTTGGATGTCTATGGTTTTGGAATTCCTGTTTATTGTAAAAATGCTTGGATAGCCTCATTGTAACCATCTTCTTTCAAATGAGTGTAGCCGTCACATCTCTTCTTAGAGATAAGCCGCAACCATTCTAGCAAGTTTGTTTTCAGTCTACATTTTACAGTTTCAACATATTTCCTTATTGAATAGAAGCCAATTTTATTGTATTGTTCCTTGTGTTTATGTGTTAAGAATAATAATAATCGATATTCATTTTGTTTTGCTCATAAAATCTGGATCAATGGTATCAGAGCGGTCTACTAATAAAATCTGGATCAATGGTATCAGAGTGGTCTGCTAATAAAATCTGGATCAATGGTATCAGAGCGGTTTGCTCCTTGTCATTCTTAATGCATGTCCCCGATGAGGTCATGGTACGAAGAGTTGGTTCTCAAGCTTGTTTCTCTTTAGGACAAAAACTCTCACACGCCCAAGCGACCTCTCATGACGGGAGAAAAGAAAGACGACGGGACAGGAGATCCTTTCAAATGTTGCTCGAGGAAGCCCTCACGCAACAGAGGAACGAGATGATGGATAGTTTTGCGCAAATCCTTTGGAGGCTACCAACAGGTGACACATCTTCCTCGAGCGTAGGCATAGCCCCCTTTAAGGTACAAATCAACTTTGATATTCCTATATTTGAAGGTCAGATAGATGCAGATGTTGTAGACAAATGGTTGAATCTGCTAGAAGGGTATTTTTTTGTCCATAACTTTTCGAATAAAGAAAAGAGAACTTTTGCGCTCCTCAAAGCCATTCCCCATGTCAAAGATTAGTGGGAGACTTTCTGTGAGAAAAAGGCAACAGAGGAACCCTCATTATTTATAGTTGCGGTCACCTGGGATTCCTTCAAGGATGCTATTAAGCAACAATACTACCCTATTGGAAGTTATGATGACCTGTATACAAAATGGACCACATTGCGACAAGAAAGAGACCAAGTAGTGCCAGAGTTCACAAATATCTTCCATACCTTGCACACCAAGCTGGGTATCAAATATTTTGAGCAACATCTGGTGCTCAAGTATCGCGGTGGTCTGCATAGATACATCCAGGCCGAAATGGAGTTTTTGGACATCTTGTCCTTGGGCGCGACCTATCGATATGTCATCAAAATTGAGCAAAAGCTTAAAAACAAATGCGACAATTTGGGCCTGGGAACCCCTCATAGAAAAAGAAAGGAAAGGGCAGCCCCAACCCACAGAACAAAGGACAAAGAAAATATGGACAACCTCAATACAACTAGTATAAGCCGCAAGCAAAGAAGGACACTAGAAAGATGAAGAAAGATACCGGGAAGTGGTGCGACTTCCATAAGATCCCCTGTCATAACACTGTTGATTGCCGCTCAAAACAGTCGTTGGTGGCTGAGGTGAAAGCCTCTGAATTAGATGAAGGTTCCGACTCTGAGTCAAAACTAGAAAGTGGGAGATGGATCGATGATGCAAAACCTAGTGCCACCATTGCTACCACCAAGATCTATCCCGGTGAACCAGACGAGCCATAAGAAGGCGAGCGCCTCTTTCATTCAAATATGTGGGTGAAAGGCACCCCGCCGCACTTCATCAGTGATAGTGGTATCCATAAGAACCTCATATCAACAGAGGTCATCAAGTAGCTAGCCATGTCGACAACGTCGCACCCGCAACCCTACACCATTGGATGGCTCTGCCAAGGAAGCGATCTTTGCGTCAGCCAAAAGTGTCGCATGTTGTATGGGATCAAGCCCTTCAAAGATGAGGTATTGTGTGATGTTGCTCCTCTTGAAGTGTGTGATGTTCTTTTGGTCCAACCTTATTTATGGAAATGTCATGTTGTATACGAGTCTATGCTTCGCAATGTTATTATTACTTTGGACAGGAAATTGTATAGGATACCCGAGGAAGTCCCACCTAATGTTATTTCCTTAATCTTTGCCAAGAAATGCAGGAATGTCATCTCTCAGACCGAGAAGTTTTTATTCTTCATGATTCACTCCCAGAGCGAGGGAAAGATTGCAACCATATCCAGGGCCTCAACGACCGACCTCTTCACACAGCAAAATCAAGTGGATAAGGTAGTGGAAGAATACAAAGATATCTTCTCCTCACCTACCGGGGTACCTCTACACTGTCAGGTCAAGTATCCCATCAATTTGACCCCCGTCGCACTGCTACCCAATGGGCTAGTCTATCACCACTCTTTATTAAAGAATGAGGAGATCAAACGACAGATCCAAGAACTACTCCACAAGGGGCACATATGTCCCAGTTCATCACCTTGTGGGAGCCCAATTGTGTTGGTGCAGAAGAAAGACAGGACCTGACGACTCTGCATTAATTACCAGGCCCTAAATAAAATCACAGTCAGGAACCAATACCCGATTCCCCAAATCGACGATCTCCTTGATCAACTCAAGTGGGGAAAATACTTCGGTAAGATTGATCTAAAGTTTGGTAACCACCAGGTCCCAATAGAGCAGACAGATGTATGGAAGACCACCTTCAAGTCAAAAGAAGGTATTTTTGAATGGTTGGTCATGCCCTTTGGTTTGACAAATGCTCCAAAAACTTTCATGAGGATGATGGATGATATCCTGTGACCTTTCACCAATGATTTTGTAGTGGTTTATCTGGATGACATCCTCATCTACAACAAGACTTGGGTGGAACACTTGAAACATATTTAGCAGGTTCTTCACACCCTGCAGCAGCACAAGCTATATGCCAACTTGGAAAAATGCTTCTTCAGCATGGACATGATCCAATACCTAGGCTACATCATTCATAAACATGGTGTGCATGTGGATCCATCCAAGATCCAAGTCATTCGTGACTGGCCAGCCCCAACCACACTCACTAAGCTTCAGAGCTTCTTAGGCCTTTCCAATTTCTATTGCAGGTTCGTGTTGGGATTGTCCCATATTGCATTGGCCCTCATCCAAGTAACTAGGGGTGGTGGTAAGGAAAAATTTATGTGGGGCATGTCCCAACAACAAGCATTCGATGATTTGAAACATCGCTTGTTCTCATCCCCAATACTTTCATTACCTGACCTGCAACAACCCTTTGAGATTGAGACAAATGCTTCAGGCTATGATGTGGGTACAATTCTCACTCAACACGACCACCCTATGGCCTATCATAGTGAAACACTATCAGATGTCGTCTGTAAGAACCCTACTTACGACAAAGAAATGTACTCCATTGTGCAAGCCTGCCTCTAGTGGAGGAATTACATTATCGGGAAGGAGAAAATCATCCACACTGATCATAAGCCATTGTAGTTCATGAAGATACAAGGAAAATTGCATAATGATTTCCATCATAAGTGGTCCACATACTTGCAGCAGTTCCACCTCAACATCAAGTATAAAACATGGAGTACCAATCGAGTCATTGATTACCTCAATTGACCTCCAGTTGCAACACTCACCACGGTGCTAGACTCTTGTGGCCACGAGACCTCTGGATGGCCCCACCTTTATGAGACAGACCCTGACTTCACCACCACCTACTAAATGTTGGGTGAAAACTCAGTTGTCACTAATTTCCATCTTCAGGATGGGTTGTTGTGCCATCTGGGCCATCTCTGCATTCCATCAAGCAAGTGATCGAAGTTGATTTTGGAAGCCCACTATAGTCGGGTGGCAGGACACTTCATCGTCAAAAACATAGTGGCAGTGTTGCAACAACATTTCTACTGACCAAAACTTATACATGATGTCAACAAGTATATCAGGTCCTCCACTGGCTGCGTTATTGCCAAACTGACCACTAAGAAACATGGCTTGTACACCCCTCTGCCTACTCCTAACAAGACATGGGAATCCATATCAATGGACTACATGTTGGTCCTTTCATCCACCAAGTGAGGAAATGACTGTGTTTTTGTGGTTGTTGATCGCTTTTCCAAGATGGCGATTATGGTCACCTGCAAGAAGAGCATCACAATGAAGGCCATCGCCAAGCTCTTCTTTGAATGAGTGTGGGTACATTTTGGAATCCCACAAACCATTGTATTTGATTGGGACAATCGATTCATCAACACATTCTGGTGGAGCCTCTGGTCACTGTTGGACACCAAGCTCACCAAATCCACTGCCTTCCACCCCTAGACATATGGCCAAACCGAGGTTGCCAATCAGATGATCGTGCATATCCTACACATGTACAATTCCAAGAACCCCCGCACATGGGATGAGAGACTTCCCTATGTTGAGCATAGCTACAACCAAGCCATACATAGCTCAACCAACCACAACCCCTTTCAAGCGGGGTTGGGATTCCAACCATTGGGTCCCATGGATTTTGCACTACCCCTTGCGGCCACCCTGACCGACTCGTCACCTACTCCAACTAAAGCTGACAAAGCCACCTGGTTCATTGAGAAAATCGAGCACATCCACCAAAAGGTTCAAGATATTTTACAGAAGTCTAATGCCAAGTACAAGCAACGCTATGAACAACATCAGGTGCCACATAAGTTTCAAGTGGGAGAGAAATTTTGGTTGCACATGCAGAAAGAACGCCTTACAGGGCCCCATCGAAAGTTTCACCCACTCCGTTATGGAACTTACACCATCACCAAGGTTGTGGGCGACAATGCTTTTGCGCTCAACATTCCCCCTTTCCTTGGCCTACACCCAGTGTTCAACATGGAGATCCTTATTGGACACCTTAGAGATAACAAAACATTTGACCCCAACATAACTCAACCCTGACTGCATGCAACATGCATCCATTGATCATATTGTGGACACACAGGTCAAGGGAACTCGCCAGCAGAGGATCCAACTTTATCGCGTTGTCAAAGAAGGCAGCTCCTGCGCCAAGGCAAATGGCTCACCAAGGGCCAAATTCAACAAAAGTCTCCTCATCTGATGGGGGAACTCAATGCAATGGAGACCATTTCTTTGTAATGGGGGAGGACTGATCCAGATGGATGTTGGTGGCCTCCCACCTATTCCAACTGGCTCATTTTGGTAGTTTTTCAATTTAGTTGTTTTTTTCTAGTTTTTGGATCCCGAATTTTCGGGGTCGTTTTGAGGCCCTATCAACATTTTTAAGACTCGCCACAATCACTTTATAAGCTTTATCCAGAGTGTGACAACAACATGTGTATTCCTTGGATAAACCTTTCCAATGGGCTATTGTGCACCTAAACCAATAATCGTATGCAAACGTTACAACCCATGACAACATTTGTAGTCCTCATATAGACCTTTCCAATGGGCTATCATGCGCCTAAAACGAAGATCGTATGCAAAAGTTATGAACCCGGGAAGTTGATGTACTAACTTACCCCAGCGGGGCCCACATGACTTTTGGTGCTTCATCTCCTAGGGTTAGGTTTTTGGATGTCTAGGGTTTTGGCATTCATGTTTATTGTAAAAAGGCTTGGAGAACCTCATTGTAACCATCTTCTTGCGAATGAGTGCAGCCATCACATCTCTTCTCAGAAATAAGTCGCCACCATTCTAGCAAGCTTGTTTTCAGTCTGCATTTTACAGTTTCAACATATTTCCTTATTGAATAAAAGCCAATTTTATTGTATCTCTGTTATTGTTCCTTGTGTTTCTGTGTTAATAATAATAATAATATGTATTCATTTCCTTCTGCTCATAAAATTCAGATCACCTACATTCCATATAGTTTTCTTAATACTTTAATACCACAAGGTTTGTGAGCTATTTGATTTGGCATTTCATGCTCCTTCTTCATTGGTAAGATCAATGGTTTTGATGATTTCATAACATATTTAAAGCACATTATTATGATATGTGCTACTGATGCAAAACTATTCAAATCAAATGCTTTTGTCCTCGATGCCATACCATATGTTATGGGTGCTTGCAAAATAGAAAGGAAAATGAAAACTTAGCCATCATAAAACATGCCTTGTATGCTTCATTATTTACTATAAACACTTATTCCTAGGTTTCTTACTTCATAAATCCATATCAATTATTTTTTCTAAAATGTTATATACCAATATATATAACCAGGTTCTAAAATATTTTAGATCCTTGAGCCTACACGGATTTACTCTCTTTATGTTCAAAATGCATAGGCCTATCACCAATTGGAGAGTCACGGTAGGAGGTCATCATCAAGATAGTGGACCAATTTTCAAATAAGATCATTTTTATTGCAATATCTTTATCGTTTTTATTAACAATAATAATACGAAAATCTCGCTTCAATTTCTTCACCCTTCCCATTCGCTCATTTAAAAAATATGCTAGTTTTTTAAAATTGTGATTTTTCAATTATTACATTTTTACATTTTAAAACTTTACTTTAAGGTATATCTTATAAATATAACTAAATTATACAAATTGTAAATATTTAATTGAAAAATACACATTTAAAAGCTAACTATAATGAAACACATATAAGATTTATAAGTTTTTTTTTATAATAAATACTATCTCAACTAAAGCATTTTTATGATAAATAAGAAAAATAATTTTAAAAAATTAACATATTTTAAAATACTATCTCAAAGTGTCGTTCTATTAAAAGATGTTTTCATCATAAATATCATACCCCTAAAATTGGGAAAATAAACACCTATAGGAATTGAAGATGAATAATTGCAAAAAGGAAGGAACAACAATCTCCTTAAAAGATATAGTGGACACCATGATTATATCTTTTCCTTTGCCAAATTATGTGGTGTTCTCATGAACACCACTACTAGTTTTGTGAGGATTTTTTCTTACTTATTTGCTAAAATAAAGGAAAATTCAAAATTTAGTAAAACAAAGGCAAATTCAAATTTGAATGTAGTGGGAGATTTAAAGATGATAATAAGGACAATGATACCGGGCTCTTCAGCTAATAACATGAGTCTAAAAATCCTAATAAACAAAATCTTCCTCCTCGCAGGCTTTATGCATAACAATTATTTCCACATCTTTCGAAACAATAATGAAGAGGCATATAAAATGGCTAATAAGGCCATAGGAAAGGCCCCAGGACTCATGGGGGTTGACGGGCACGAAAGCACAACCCCCTTGTCATGAATCCAGACCCAAAAAAGGTTCCCAGGGCCCACAAATTTTGGGGGCCAACGCGTGGCTAGCCAATGTGACGGATGTACTCCAGTGCATGGATCTAGATAAGATGGTGAGGATTATATTGGGAGGGTGTTAAATGTTCTGGCTGTGGGAAGTACCAAAGAGTCATGATGAAAATGAGAGGTGATCGCTCTCGTGTGCTTCGAGTTGGAGGTTTCAGGTGCAACAAATGAGAGGACAAGAAGAAGTGATCGGATGGGGATGGTTAGATCAACATGCGTCAGCTCAGGACCTTCGCCACCCTACGATAACATTCAGCATGGATTTTATTAGACAGACATGGTACTATCCAGTTCTATTTCCCAATGCTCCTGTCAATTTCCCTTGTACTCGAAATTTCTCAAGGTTTGCGGCGACATCATGAAGGATTATGGTGGGAGCCAAATCAAGAATTTTTATAAAGTGTGTGACCTCTCGCCTTTAGCCTCTGCAAATTTCCCTAGGTGGGCTTAGTGGCTTCTTTCCAGATTTCTATGGTGGTGCAATTCCCTCTTCCTGGGTGGGAATTTCATCCTAGCCTGGTTGCGAAGTCTTCTGAGTGTGGCTCCTTATCCCTCTCCCGTAGTAGTTAGTAATCCCTATGTTGCCCCCAGACACAGTGCAAAACAAGAGCGGCTTTGGCTTTGTTTCCTCTTCGGCTTCAGACATGGATTTTGTTTCCCCTTTAGCATCACGACATTGTGTAGTTTGGCTTCGATGAAGGAGTATGGATACCAAGGGATACAAAGCAAGACAAGGTCAATTCGACCCTGAATTCAATTGCGCTAAGTGTTAGAAGTTAAAAATCAAATTCGGCGCCATTGATTCCACTATTTCCTTTGAGCTTGAAACATTGTCTCAACATCGTCTTATCATCGGGCAACTACAAGATGAAGTTTTTGCACAACGCAGTCAAATTGAGGATCTCCAATTTTGCCTTGAGCAGTGCGAGAAAAACCAGGGGCAACCCTCCACTCTCGCTAGAAATTGGAATGCATCAAGAAATTTTTCAGAAGCCTCAGTGGGCCCGATTCTTGACCTCAACGAACCTAGTGAAGCAGATTGGGAACAATAAGGAATTCAACTTAACAAGCAAGAACCCGATAGTCGATTTTCTCTAAAAGATGTAGTGGTCATGTTTTGTTTATCCATATGTATTACTGGTATCTTTACTAGTTGTATACCTCTCATATTAGAAGTAGTTTAAGTTTTTGGCTAGTCCTTAAGGACCCAGACACAATTTTTGTAAATTCTGGACTAGCCTGTAGATATGGAGGTCTATGGGACCTTATGAAACTTACATTTTGTATATAAGTGGTCTTGAGCACACCATTTTAAAGAAAAAAATTTCCAGTTCTTATGAAAAAAAAAAAATAATAATTAAAAATTAACTAAAAACACATTGCATTTTTCATCATTTTTTTCAATATTTAATATTTAATGGATCTAAAATAATTAATTAAAATAAACTAAAAACACATTGTTTTGTGAGGATTTTTCATCACTTTTTTCCATATTTAATGGATCTAAAAACCTATAAGGAAAATTAATTAAAAATACTTTTTTGTAGATAATGATTTTGATCATGAAATAAAGCAACTAACGTAAAAAAATTCAATTTAGGTCTCATCCAAATAATTTATATATTTGTAAAAATATAATTTAATAACTCATATAAAATACTCTATACAAACTAACATTTTGAATAAATTATATTTTTTATATAATTATTATATATTACCTTTTTTAAATATATATTATTATATGTAGAAGAAGATGAGTAACCATAACTCTCTCACAAGTTCAAGAATCAGAAAAATCACGTAAACGTTAGATAATTAAGTTTCAAATGCTATGATTTAAAAAACGAAACAAAGGGATGAATAATTCATTAACATAACAAGGAATGGGTCCCTTGCTTTTCATGTAAGTTAAAGGCAGTGTGATAAGCCAAATCGAATGTGGGCCCAAAGACGAGTAAGCTCCACGTGACCTCACTTTTTGCTAAATGTAGAAGCAAAATAATCTTGTAAATTACACAATTTTAATTGGAATTATTATTATTATGATTTATTGTAAATCATCTATAAATAGTTTACTTACATGTACATTTTTATGGTATATTTTTCCCTTGATTCTATTGATGTTTTCACACCCCTATTTTATGTGGTACTAAACTTTATTTACGTGTAAGAAAGAATTAGACGCAATTTTGTAAGAAAGAATTAGAATTATTAAACCTACGCACAATGCAACAACTATTTCATCTTCCCTTTCTCATGGAAGAAAGTAAGCATAACAACACATCGGTTGCAAAAGGAGACATAAATTTTCGGTGGAGCTCGGCTTTAATGGCGAAGATATAATAATGGAGGCTTTAATGTCAATGGAGCTCGACATTAATGGCGAAGATATAGTATTTATCGACGATACAGGTATTTCAAGGGGACCTACCTAGCCACAAAATGGCGAAACACCTATTTACTAATTTTATTGCTACCCTTCACCAATCATTGGACCCTCATCCGTCGTTTCATTTATCTCTTTAGACGTATCCACCTGGTGCTCTTTGGTTTTGGATCAAACATCATTCCATTGGCCGACCGTCTGGTCATTTACTACCTACCTTAAACTACTCTGCCACCCACTGTACATCTCTTATCTCTAGACTGATTTACCTGCCCGGTGGACCATCATCTAACTTACAAATTTGACAGTTTAAGACCTATTTATTAACCTTCCAAAGGGGAGATCACATCGGAACCTGCTCCTTATCCTACCTGTGCGAGGTGGCATCTACTAGAGGGATCTTACAACACCTTCCAATGGAGGTTGAGGTCAGCGCACTTATGAGTGCGACTGAAGAAGTCGTCTGGAAGAGTGTCGACCTCTTCACTTCATTGGACGCGCACCTTAATGTTATGTCTTCTCTCCCTTCTACTCTTCCAAAGGTGGTAGAACACTTAGCCTCTCTGACTACTGTTTCCCCTCGTCCACCTGCCTCTGCAACCCTCCCATCGTCACATCCATTACCTGGACTGGTCTCATCCCTTAGGCGTCCTGGTTCACAACACCATAAGGGTCCTTAAGAGCGCTCACTTAATACTCCAAAGTGGATACCCAAACACACGGGTATCAAA
Source organism: Picea engelmannii (assembly GCA_009831015.1). Classification (NCBI taxonomy): domain Eukaryota; kingdom Viridiplantae; phylum Streptophyta; class Pinopsida; order Pinales; family Pinaceae; genus Picea; species Picea engelmannii. The sequence goes on from ML813055.1 coordinate 98,445, forward strand.
AGACTGTGGAAGCCTCACAAGAAAAAGTGACGACTCAACATGGGTTTGGACGTTGGTTTAGAGGAAAGCGTTTGCCTCTCCCTCTGTGGTCTTGTTGGCAGGTTTTCTTATCGCCCCCTTTGCCATGACTCCCTCCTGAACTGGATATTGGATAATTGGTTACCTATTTTAGGTTATGTGTCGAAGCATGTTACCCTTTCCTTTGGATGGTTCAGATTTATTTTCAACTCGCCTGAGGACTCACAACTCATCCTTCATACCTTTTGGACCAT
>ML813056.1:14863-33347 GCA_009831015.1 Picea engelmannii
AATAAATGGGTAATTAGATATAATAAATGTAAGAGGACTTCTTAGAAAGTTCTACTTCTAGAATATTCCTCCTCTAGAATGTTCTTAGGTGATGGTAGCACCATATAAAGAGATTCAAGCAATGTAATGAGACATGAAGAGAAGTATTGTAATTGGAGCTAAAGCTCATTAGGAGGTTGCCCCCTCGAAGAGGCAAGTGAACATGAGAGGATCCCTTCCATAATAGGATCCATTGTATGGTGTTGCCCTACCTCAAGGGTTTGGTAATAATAAAGTGTGGTTTATCATATCTTGCTTGTGGATCTATTGTGTATTCAGTAATTGTGTTGATTATATCTTCAGATCTGGTCTGTAAAGGATATGCACAAGTTGAAGGTCAGTACTTTGATGAAAATTTTGCACCAGTGGCAAGATTGGAAGCTATCAGAATGTTTCTTGCTTATTCTTGTCATAAGAACTTCAAAGTTTATCAGATGGATGTTAAGTCAACATTTCTTAATGGAGATCTAGAGGAAGAAGTATATATGGAGAAACCTAAAGGATTCTCATTGACAGACAATCCAAATTATGTTTGTAAGCTGAAGAAGGCCTTATATGGACTAAAACAAGCACCACGAGCTTGGTATTATAGACTGGACAAATTTCTACAAGAAAAAGGGTTCAAGAAAGGTACTATTGATAGTAACCTTTACATTAAGTCTGAAGGTGATAATTTACTAGTTGTTTTGGTTTATGTAGATGATATTATTTTTGGCTGTACTAATGAATCATATGTCCAGTGGTTTGCTAATTCTATGCAAACAGAATTTGAAATGTCCATGATAGGAGAACTGTCATATTTTCTTGGCTTACAAGTAAAACAAAGCTCTGCAGGAATCTTTATTTCTCAAGAAAAATATTTGAAAGAGATATTGAAGAAATTTCAGATGGAAGATTCCTCTACAGTTAGCACACCTATGGTAGTTGATTGCAAACTGAGCAAAGATGATATCTCATCTGATGTTGATCAAAGAACACATCGCTCAATGATAGGCAGTCTTATGTACATCACAACATCTCATCCTGATATAATGCAAGCTGTTGGAATGCTAGGTCGTTTTCAGTCTGCTCCTAAACAAAGTCATTTGGTAGCTGTCAAAAGAATATTCAAATAACTGAAGGGAACAATGACATATGTACTGTGGTACCCTAGAAATCAGAATTTCCAGTTAACTGCTTATTCAGATGCAGACTGGGCTAACTGTGTAGATGAAAGAAAAAGCACCAGTGGAGGAGCATTTTTTCTGGGTGACTCATTAGTTGCGTGGCTTAGTAAAAAGCAAGGATCCATTTCATTATCCACTATAGAGGCATAATACATTACTGCTGCTACTTGCTGCACACAAATCCTATGGATGATACAAACTCTTACAGATCTGAAGGTAACTTACACTAATCCTATTCCAATTCATTGCGATAACACCAGTGCCATAAGTATCTCCAAGAATCCTGTTCTTCATTCCAAGACTAAGCATATTCCTATAAAGTATCATTTTCTTAGAGAAAAAGTTACAAACATAATTGTTCAACTGAACTATATACCCTCTACAGAACAGATTGTTGATATTTTTACTAAACCATTAGCAGTGACCCCTTTTGGATATCTTCGTCAAAAGTTGGGGGTTATGATTTCTTGTGTTTAAAATGTTCACCTGGTCAGGGGGAGTATTTATTGAATATCTGGTGTATTTCCTAGATACTTATAGACGCCAAGGGGAGTATGTTTTGCAACAAGATCAGGGGAAGAATGTTTCTTCTTTGACATTGATGTCAAAGGGGGAGAAAATATCTCTTTCAGGAGGAGGAGCAGAGTTGAGCCGAATGCAGAGGAGTTCGAGAGCAGAGTCGAGTTCAAATACATATGGGTGCTTGTGTTGCCATCAATGCCAAAGGGAGAGATTGTTGGCAAATATTGAACAGACAACGAATGCATGTTGGCAAATATTAAACAGACAAGGAATGGTTGTCATTGATGGAAAGTTTGTATCAGATAGGAATCCCATTGCAACAAGATCACGATTGAATTGTATCCATTGAATCAAGAATGAATCTGGACCGTAGATCCTAGTCCTTGTCGGAGTTTCGGGGATCGAGAGTTGAAGAAGTTTTGTAATTTCATCCACAGGAATGTTGATTTCGTGATATGCAAAATTCTGCTTTAATCGCAGCCATTGAATCGAGAATGAATCTAGATCGTTGATTCTAACTCCATGTAGGAGTTTAGAGAATCGAGAGTTGGAGATGTCAAAGTTGATTAACATCAGGACTTTCGAAATCGCGATATGCGATATTGCGATTTAATTGCAGCCATTGAGCCAAGATCAAATATGGACCGTTGATCTAACTTCATGTCGGAGTTTCGAGGATCACATGTTGGAGATGTCAAAGAAACAATGCAACAAGACTTCTGATTTCGCGATATGCGATATCACGATTCAATTATAACCGTTGAAACAAGAGTGAACCAGGACCGTTGATCACAGCCTGTTTCGGAGTTTCGCGAATCGCGATGTCAAAAGGAAAAGAAACAGAGGTCAAACATCCCGATTTCACGATATGCGATATCACGACTCAATCATAGCCATTGATTCAAGGTCATACCTGTACCGTTGACCATATCCTGTGTCGGAGTTTTGTGAATCGCAACTTAAAGAGGAAAAGAAACAAATGCAACAAGAATCCCGATTTTGCAATATGCGATATTGCGATCCAATCGTAGCCATTGAAACGAGTTCTTATCTGGACCGTTGGTTCAACTCCGTGTCGGAGTTTCGTGAATCGCAATATGGAGAGATAAAATAAACAAAGCAACTTGAATTACGAATTCGCGACATGCGAAATTGCGAAAGCGCCTTTCGCATAAAGATGTGGTCACAACCCTTGGTCACGAGAAGAGAAGGAGTCAGTCCAGATAAGCTCAATTTCAGAGTTTCGGAGATGGTGATGGGAAAGTGTCGAGACACTTGGGCAAAGGAATGCCGAAATGCCGAAACAAGAACAATAAAAGTCATCCAACGATGCGGATAAGACTTGAATGAGATCTAAGGTTACTGTTCTCTCACACATGTTTAACTCCTTAGTTACGAATCTGATAAACTAAACAGACTCATGATTTTGAATCAGTTAGCATTTCAGTTACTAGGACAGGTGTTCTTGTTTTGTCTGAGGGAAGGCGAAGTGGAACCGTCAGGGAGGTGTGTATAAAAGAAAATGAGACAGACTGTATGCAGTTGGCTGTTCTGGATGAAAAAGAATGAAACTGTAAGAAAGGGAAAAGGAGAGTATGCACAGTATGAAATTGAGCATATGTGCAGAGTGAGATTAAACGTAGAGCAGGATAACAGAGCAAGTTGAAGCAGAGAAGAATGACAGAAAAAGTAGATGCAGAGCAAACTTGCTGAACAGACAGAGGAAGAGAAGATTTGCAGAACAATTTGTAGAAGATCAGACTTACATAATAGAGAAAGGTTGGTAAGAATTGATTTATCTGTGAATTTGTCTGTGTATTCATTATTTGATATTTCAGGGAGGTTGGGAGGTGCTCGGGAGGGCTGTTGTCCTTAGAGGTTCAAGTGGGTGCTTGAACACAGGAAGTTGGAGCTTCCATCTGGTTGCAGCCAGAGAAACTAGGGTGGTAGGGTGGTGCAAGGGAGAACTCTTGTTCTCTGTGATACAGGTTGGTGCCTGTATGATTGGAAGTTGGTGCTTCCTTCTAGTTGGTGCTAGAGAAACCAGGGAGTTGGTGCTTCCTTCTAGTGGGTGCTAGAAAAACCAGAGAGTTGGTGCTCTCAAACAAGTTGCAGCTTGTAAAACAGAGGTAGAAGCCTCACATTGAGTTGGTGCTCAATTGTAAATGATGTACAGAACTAAAAAGACTACCTATCATTTCGAAGAAGAAGAAGAAGAGGTTTTCTCCCTTTATGGGTTTCCTCGTGAAAATCTGTCTCTGTGTATAACTTATGTGTGAGTGATGCTCTTTACTTTTACTGTCCATATGCTATATACTGTTGATGATCACCTGAAGAAAGAGTAATAATATTTTAAGATTGTTAAAATTGTTTAAGCTCAATAACAACTGATTCACCCCCCCCCCCTTTCAGTTGTTTTAGTAATTCCATCAAGATGGAACGATGTCGGTCTACAGACTCAAGGGACTTTGCCTTTGGGTCCATCCTGTTGGCTTGGTTTTAGGAGAGGGTGCCTATGTTGCGCCCTAGGATTTTATTGGGTGCTCCTAGTGTGCGAGAGTCACGACTGAGGCAGTGGTTGATGATTTTGGTTTGCCACGGTGGTGGCGAGGGCGACCATTTTTTCACGGCTGAGGTGACACAGGTGTGGCGGAAAATGCCACAGGTTATACTGCAGTATCCATAAGCTAGTGTTGACTTCCAGGGTGATCCAGACATGGTGTTACCTCCAAGAGAGGTGTTTGATCACTGAGGTATGTTTATGAGTTTGATATGTTGATTTTTTGAGATAGCATAACATATGTGTTTTGTATAGATGTTGATACTATCGTTTGATTGTTTGTATGTGCAGATGTGGGACCTTGGGGGTGCGAGGTTGAGTTGTTGAGAGCGTCGTCTCACCAGGAGCCGAGGAGACCGCCACAGAAAGGAGAGAGACGTCGATGTGAGGATGTCGAGGCGATACCAATTGATGATGAGAGAGAAGAGAGGAGACACTGATTTGATGACCTAGGTGTCGGGCCATTGCATGCTCCTCCGGTGGAGGCCGGGGGAGATTTTGAGGATATTTGCCACCGCCTAGAGGTGGTGCTATAGGGTGTGCCTGAGGGCATGTGGTCGCGCATCCAGGATGAGGGCATCCTGGAGCAGTGTGTGGGATTTTCAGCGACGTGGCGGGCCATGGTGCGGCGAACAATAGTAGCAGGTGCTGCGATGACCGGACAGTTACCTCCCGGTCTGGAGGGACCAGTAGTGGGTGGGGGACCACTGCCCGAGGGAGGGGCATGAGGTGGTGCTCTAGAGGCACCTTGAGTGTTGCTCTATGTATTGGTGTATTTTGTATATAGGCCGGTGAGCCCATTTTGGTGCAGTGGCACCAATTTTGTACCAAGGTGCTTCATTGGCCTGCAGATGTTTGTATATTTGTACATAAACATTTTGATGTCACTATGGACCGATTTATATATATATGAGTATACATTTTGGGGTCTATGTGATGTTTACATGTGTTTTTTAATGTGTTGATGATGTCTAATCTATATATGCTGTGACAGGTTCTTGATGGTTTATGTGTGTGTAGAGGTATCTTGATGTGATATATGCCAATCTAACACAATGTTAGCTAAGTTATCTGTAACTTGATTCAATTTTCATGGAATATGTGTAAATATAATGAAATCAAAATGTCGAGATATAAGTCTAACTTGCAGGTATTTGCGAAAGAGGAAAGGATCGCGGACACGGTACACATTGTTGAGCTGGAGGACGACTAGTTGAGAGTCAAGAAAGACGCTAAGGTGACGAATACGATGATGATGGGAATCGACGAGGAGGCCAATGACGACAGTGTATTCAACTTGGTTGTTGGTTGCTGAACCCAAACATATTCCGCTAGAGTGGAGCAGTTCATGTGAGGGGGTATAGAGGGCCCAAGCTGTCGAAGTGAGATTTTGTGTCCAACGGTTGGCGCCATCGGCGTAACCGATGTGGTAGGCCAGTGGAGGAAGCATATGTCAATAGCACAAATAATATTTTAGACGTGAGGGATGGAGAAAAGATTAAAAACACTATAAAAGAAATAACCTAAAGTAGAATGGCTACGCTTAGGCATAAAATTTCTTTAAGTATAACCCGCTGACGGGTTCTTTGAGAGAGAGGCCTTCGGGAGAGGCCATGATGTATGCGCCTTTGGTGAGGCAATGTTGGATAATGTAGGGGCCATGCCATAGTGACTCGAATTTTCCATGACCAAGGGTATCATGAGCGATATCATAAGCAATGATGAGGTCACCTTTGTGAAATGAGCGAAGGTTGACATGGCGATCAAAGGTGGCCTTTGACCGTTTTTTGGCTGCCTCATTGTTCTGTAATGAAGATCGACAATCTTCATCCAGGGACTCTAAGTTTAGCAAGCGCTGCTCCATTGAAACAATGTCGAGTAATAGCTCAATTGTGGTGGGTAAGGTGGGAATCTCGCACTCGATGGGAAGAGTGGCCTCAACCCCATGGACTAGATGAAATGCTGTGAAAATAACATATGATGCCAATTGGTCTTATGTTTATTAACCGTGCGCTATAACATGGTGTTGAGGACCTTGTTAACTTCTTCGACTTGTCCATTAGACTGAGGGTAATATGGCGAGGCAAGCTCGTGGGAGAATCCTAACCAAGATGAGAGTTCGACCAAAATCTCATTCTCAAATTGTTTCCTGTGATCAGAAACTAGTTGGAGTGGTACTCCAAAGAGGGATATGACGTGATTAAAGAAAAAATGCATTGCAGTGTCAGCGATATTGTTGAAGGTGGGCATAGCTTCAGCCCATTTTGTGAAGTAATCGACTGTGACAACAATGTATTTGTGTCCATTGTTGGATGGGGGATTACAAGTCATGAAGTCGATGCCCCATTTACAAAAGGGGCCGGCAGTAATGACAGGGTGAAGAAGAGTAGGTGGTGCTCATGCTTTGTTTGCGTAAAGATGACATTTCTCGCATCGCTTCACGGCATGAATGCAATTGTGAAATAATGGAGTCCAAAAATAACTGGCTCGGATGATTTTTTGAGCTATGGACATTCCCAAAAGATGGCCCCCACATGCACCGCTATGGAAGTCATTCAAGACTCTATCAGCCTCGTCAATAGTCAAGCATCGACGAAGTATGGTGTCGACTCGTCAGTGATATAAGATATTTTTGATGAGGAGATAACGGGGGGCCTGGTGGTGAATACGACAATGATCATCGCGTGAGAGGTGGTTACCAAAATTTTGGGTTCAGAGGTAGACAAGGAGGTCACCGTACCAAGGATCATCCGAAGTGATGTAAAATAGATTTTCGTCGGGAAGTCGGTATTGACAGGGGCACTGGTAGTATCAGAGGGGAAGGCCATGACAAGTTCGGCGAGGACAAGAGCTTTCTTGCTCTTGGGTGCTGAAAATTCAAGATCATACTCTTGAAGAATAATGATCCAGTGGGCAAATTTGCCATTAATTTGCCGACGGCTGAGCAATATAGCATAGGATTGGAATCTATGACGACCTTAGTCGTGCGAAACAGAATGTAATGACGCTGTTTCTGGACTGCGAGGACGACTGCAAGGGCTAGTTTCTCTTTGTGTTTATACTTCAAGGGTGGCCCTGAGAGGTTTTTACTAATGTAGTAAATGACATGCTCACGATCATCATCGCCAATTTGAATGAGAAATCTTGCTACTGAGACGGATGATGCTGATATGTAGAGGATATAGTCGCGAATATAGTCGGGTGAACTAATTAAAGGGGCGTTAGACAATGCCATTTTAAGATCGTCAAATTCTTGTTGGGCATGTTCATCCCAGTGAAATGGGATATCGTGGCATAGTAAGCGAAGGAAACCATGTACTCGAGTGGTGTAGTCTGGGACAAATTGTCGTAGAAAGTTAGCTTTTCCTTGTAGGCTCTAGAGTTGACGTAAATTTCGGGGAGGTGGAATTCCTGTGATGGCTTGGATTTTAAGGGGGTCCACGGTAATACCTCTCTGGGAAACAATGAATCTGAGGAGGCACCTCATAGTGACGCAGAACATGCACTTGAGGGGGTTCAAGCGAATGTTGTACTAATGACACCTTTGGAAGATGATCTGTAAATCATCAAGATGGTGGGTGCATTTCTTGGATCAAGTTGTGAGGTCGTCCAAGTATGTGAGGATAATATGAGCCAGATCATGAAAAATGTATGTCATAGCCCGTTGGAAAGTTGCGCCGGCATTCTTTAAGCCAAAAGGCATGACACGGTATGCAAAAATACCCCAAGGGGTAGTGAATGCGGTTTTGTATTGATCAGTTGGGTGGATTTGGATTTGATTATAACCAGAGAAACCGTCCATGAAGGACAGAGCCTCATGGCCTATGCATTCGTTGATAATTTGATCGATGAAAGGCATTGGAAAGTTGTCTTTGGGACATGCATGCTTGAGATCGCGAAAGTCTATGCAAATGCAGATAGTGCCCTATTTTTTGTTAATGGGTACAGGGTTGGAAACCCATGAGGTATAGGCGATGGGGTAGATGAACCCAGCCACACGTAATTTGTCAATCTCAGCATTGATGGCTGCTGCTTTGGATGGGTGTAGCAGTCGTTGTTTTTGATGCACTAGTGTAATCTCAGGCCAGGTGTCGATGTGATGTTCAACAATAGAGGGATCAAGGCCAAGCATATCTGTGTATGACCAGGAAAAAATATCCTAATATTCTTTGAAGAGGGATTTATAGGTGGTGATTTCTTGAGGAGTGCAAGCGGCACCAATAGTGATTTCCTCAATGACTCCATTTTTGATGGAAATATCGATTTTGATGGTTAGGGAAATGTTGGCCATGTTTCCTTCTTCAAAATCATCAGGGGTAGGAATGGGGTTGTTGAACCAGTCGATATGCCCTGATGGGATGAAATTCTTGGTTTTGACCACGTACATGGGGTGTTGGTTAGGAGGCTTGGAGGCTTCCTATAGAAAGAAGAGTGCTCTGTGGTGTAGCGCATCCCATGGGTAATCAGGGGTGTTTAACTCTTCGAGTATGTCCTCGTCACAGCGGAATTGGTGGGAAGACAAGGGGTCATAAAGAGTGATATAGGTGACTATCGTCGTGTGGCTATTCCCTGGTGATGAAGAAGCAGAGGGAATGACGCAATGATATTGCGATGGTTTTCTCGACATAAACCAAATATCAAAGTACTGAGGAGTACCAGTGGTAGTTGGATGTAAAATTTTCGTAGGGAAATGAATGGGAGAATTGGGGGGATTTGAGGGTGAATCCTTGGATAAGTCATCCAAGAACCATGGAGGCATCAAGAGTGCCTCGGGTTCAGGAGAAATGATATGAAGAATCTCTAGTGATGAGGTAAGGTCAACCATTGATTCTGTAGGGGGCGCAGGGGTTTGAATCAGGGTCAATTGACGTTGCCTGTATTCAATGACCATAGGACGTTGGTATGTAAAATGATCTAAGGATTCACATAGAGAGCACAGGCATCTCATACGTTCATTGACTGAAGTCGTGACATAATGGATGTCAATGATTTTTGGTAGGGATGATGTAGCTGGATTGGGTTCATTCTGGAAGTTTTGGCGTACTACAACTAATGTTTGTCGGAAACACGGTAGTGCTGGGCAATGATGTGTATAATGGCCATATTCTGAACATATGGTGTAAGTGAATTTGGTTCATATCCCTTTACTACTTGAGTGAGGGGAGGTAGCGGCGATACTTGCTATAGTGGCGAGCATTGATGGTGTTTGATTGAGTGGAATCAGGTTCTGTAACTCGGGTAGAGATGGGCAATTGTTGGTTTGGTGTCCATTTTTCTCACATAGCACGCAAGGAGGTTGGACGTGTGGGGGAAGTGGAGCTGTGGGATCCTTCTTCTTTTTCCTTCCCCCAGTTGTGGTAGGGGGGTTAGTGAGTGGGGGTGCAGAGGGTATGGTGGGAGTGAGTATGGGAATCATCATTGAGATTCCTTCCATTTGAGGGGGAAGGGATGGTTGAGGGACCATCTCTGGTGGATGTAAATACCAAACTGGAATTGATAACACCATATTAGGGAGGGTAAGCATTGTGGCCACTTGGAAAGCTTGTATGCCTGGTGGGGGGTAGAAGAAGGGGATTTGAGTAATGGCTTGGGGAACTGTCTCTCAAATTGGTATATGGCCTTGCGGAGAGGTGAAATTGTGAACTAGTGGAGTCGACGAGTTTGCACGAGGCTCATGAGGGGGGAGCTCTACGACTTGTGGGATGTCAGATATGATAAAATCCTCCCTAGGAGGAAGGGTATCCTCTATGTCAATTCCGTTGGATGATACGACACATACTTGATTGGAAGGATGAAGGAGCAGTGGTGCACCATGGTAAGTTCCTAACAATGATGGATCTTTGAAAATTTCAGGACCCATTTCGATGAGTGGGTATGTGTCATGACTCGTGTGTATGAGAGGGAGAATGTTATCGATGTTGGCAGAAGGGTTAGGCTCGTAATGTGAGACTTGGTCAATGGTAATGATCTTCCTATTATGGGGGAACATCATCGTTCAAAAGACAGAAGAGACAACTACCTTCATAACATACATGTAGCTATGACCAAACAAGATATTGTAATTGAGTGGGGTGTGAATAACTTCAATGTCGATAAGAATAGTCTTTCCCCTGAGTTCTATGGGGACGTTTTGGAAGAGCCCTTTAGGAGACGATGGTCGTCCTCCGTAATCTCTTAAGGTAATGGCATATGGTATGAGTTCGGGGGAACCAAGTTTCTGCCATACAGACTTGGACATAATGCATGTGGATGCACCTTCATCGATGATGCACCGATGAACTGTAATGTTCCAAATTTTTACTGGGATTTGAAAAGTGATTAGAGCGGGAAGGTGAGGTTCTCCGCTGTCAAGATAAAATGTGATGAGTTGGGTATCCACGGGGTCAACTACCCCTAAGGTGGAAAGTAATGATTTCCACTAAGTGGGACAAGTTTGAAGGACCTCTAAGACTCACATGGCAGCCGGGGATTGTGCTAAGTCATCGACCAAACTGTAATTATGAGCACCCTAGCCTGGGGGTTATGGACATTCCTGTGCAATGGGATGCGAGGGATGCGAAGAGGTATTTCAGCGTTAGGGCAAGGAATTACCAACGCAGGTCCCGTCGATGCTGGGTTTGTTTCTGGGGGCATGGGAGGAGACTCAGCGGGTGCATGGTATTGACGACTACGTGTTTGTAGAAGGATTTCTTCCTCACTAGTGAGGAGGATAGTACGATCTACGAGATTGTTTGGATTGAGGTACTGTCCCAACTATGGTGGGGTAGGTTGTGTGTCCAGTTGGGTGTTTATCACACCCTGGTGCATAATGGGATTCTATAGCATGGCTGGGGTGGTTGTTGCATGTATTGTTGTGGGGCCTACTGAGGGGTAGGCAGTGCTGGAGAATGTGGTAGACTACTTGAGTCTTTCAGCCATTTAAAATCAACGATTTGGGGGAAATGATGAGTATAATGACCAAACTCACCGCAAAGGGCATAAGGGAAGGTGGTTCTAATAGTATTGTTATTTCTCCCTTGACGCCTATTATTATTTCCCCCCTGGGGGTTTTGATTCCCTTGGTTCTGGTTTCCCCAGTAGGTTGGTTTTGTTGGGGTTGATTCCCGCCTTGGCCTGTGTTGTTATTATTCATATTTCTTCCTTTATTTTTGGCATTATTCAACGGATGGGTCAGATTTTCCGTATTCAGCTGTTCAAAATTTTGATATTGCTGAACGGGAGAGGGTTGGACAAAATTCACCCCAACGTGAGGGTGTGGGGGTTCCATGGGATATGGAGGACTGAGGAATGGAAAGTACGGATTCTATGGGAGTTGTGATCCGTAAGGTACATAGGAAGGCATGACTCTTTCTTTAGTACTTAGAGTATAAGTTGAGGTAGAGGGGGTACCAGAACTAGTTTGGATAGGTGGGTGTATTGGGGTTGCTGGCGGTAGCCCACTGATGGGTGGAGGAATAGCAATAGGGTATGGTTGTTGATAAGGGAGTGGGCGGGAATAAGAAGTTCCCCCATATGCTGGCAGATATTGAGGTGTTCCATACATTGGTGGTCGTTGGGGTTGAGGGTTGTGGTGTGTGGTATTACCAATTAATCCGTCTGCTAAATGAGACATCCTGGGTTTGTCTTGACCGAATGGTACGGGTTTTGGGAGATAAAGAAATACTGTGTATAAGTACCCTGATTGTGAATAAATGAGGTCGTATTGTTGAGCCTTACTAATGGCTTCTTCTTCTGATTGAGGGAAGGTGGAAGCTACATCTTTATCGAGGAGAGAGACAAGTGATCTGAGAAACTAGTCAAGACACTGTTGTTTGGTGGTTTTAGCTTTGCAAAAACTACGTCATCTATGCCACTCGTGAATGTGATCAATGATATGTGTGGCTGAGGTTTGTTTGAAATTAGAGAGTAGTTCAAGACCATTGTTGTGGCAGATTGGTAATTGGAAGAAGGTCAAAAATGCTTTGGCTAAGGACTCGAAAGTCGCATGGGACCCCGATTTTTTGTCTACATACCATTTGGCTGATGGGCCAGTGAGTGTGCGTTGAAATAATCGTAGTCGGATGGAATCATCCATAATGTTGTTGGAAGAGCACCATAAGTGGAAATTCATGACATGGTTGGCAGGGTCATCCCCTTCCTTTCCTTCAAACTTGGGGATGTTTGAAGGTAGTTTGGTAGGCATTGTAGGCCATGTGGGGTCATGCAATATAGGATCATTTGTAAGTTTTCTTAGATCTGGTATGTTAAGAGAGGCCAAATATGGCATCTGTAGTGGGTAGGGGGAGGGTTAGCTCCAGCCATGGTGTGAGTGTTTTGTGAACCTGACCCTTGAGGGGGACTAGGTGGGTTGGTACTTCCCCCTTGAGAGGAAGTTGGCCCCCCGCTTCTGTGTAGAGGAGAGTGAGCGGACGGAGGGACTTGGGAAGTGGACCCAAGTAATGTGGAACCAAGAAAAGATGATCCTAAGACAGTGGCACTCACTGGAGTGTGTGAAGGTGCTGCCAATGAGTTGGCAAGGCTAGTAACTCCCCCTAAAATAGAAGGGAGGTTTAGCAGACGTCTGGAATGACAGGGGTTCTGTGGGTCCCCTATGATGTCCGACTAGCTGAGTGGATGTGTGCAAATTGTGGTGAGAGTAATAAATAAACAAGATCCTTTTGTTGCAATTGTTTGAACTTAACACGATATATATCTAAAGCAAAATGTAATCAAAAGTGCATCATACATAAAGTGTTTTGAAAAAGAAGTATATCTATGGATAAGCGGGTTTTTTCCTTCCTCTCAAATAGCAGTAGACCTTCCAATAGTACTCAACAGTGGGGTCTGAAGTCACCAGAAGAGAAACTAGTGAAAGATGAAATAATCAGTTATAATGAGGGGTAAAGGGGGCATATCCTGAAAGAGCTGGCGATATTTTCCAATAGCCACACAAAATCCGATCAAGGTGCAATTACAACCCACAATTGCCACCTGGGTAGATGTCCTAAAATTTGGTCACTAGGTACCTCGGTCAAATTGCAACATTTAGATTTTTGGCCTAAGAAATGGGTCACGGGATGAATCCCGTCCAAGAGGTGAGTGCCTCAAGGGGGGACGCACAGAACATCGAACCTCGGCCTTCAACCCTTCACGGGTATCTCCCTGCCTTATGGTGTTAGGAAAACTGGACTTGGAGGATTTTTAGTTCCCTATTTGACAACTTCTATTGTTTTGACAATGTGAGAACCAAATAACGGGGAGTTATTTGGATGCCTATCCCCGAAATCCTTCCTAGACTAACAAATTTCTTTTGGTACCTCCTGTGGAGGAAAACTTAGTGAGTTTTTAGAAAAAATTTAGATGTGGTTGTTTGAGAGATTGGGGGTGTGAACCAACCTCGTTGAAATTAAATGGGAGTGGATAGTTTCGTCAAGAAAAGGGTGGGGTGTTTCAGAATCCCTTTGGAGGAAACTTACTTTGACCTCCACATTTCGAGAAGAAAACTATGTGATTGATAAGTGACTTTTGTGTGTGAATGAGTGAAAGTGTGCCAATTTTTTAATGAGTTAGGTGTCACCTTGCTGCATGTGGACTTCGTTTGGTCCTGACAAGTGTTGATTACCTAATTAACTAAATTCCTTTGGTACAACCTTGCGTAATTCAAAAGTCCCTAGGAGACTAGCATGTGGACATGTGGGTCCTTTACTATTCCTTTAACTCCCTATTGTGATTTAATCTAAGAAAATCTTTGAAACTATCCTAGATTGTGATCATGTGGGCATGTGTGGGCCCGTGACAAAACCTTTAAACATCCCTAGTGGTTTAATCTAAGAAATTAAATTTATACACTATCTTATCTTTGTAGCATGTGGACATGTATGGGCCCGTTACAATCTTAAGATGTGTTTGAAAAATAAACTAAGAGGAGTCCCGAGAGGGGCTGTTGTCCTCTCCTAAAGGTTTTAGTCTTTTTAAGGGAGATGAAATTGTCCCACAAACTTTTTCTGATTCTCAAGGTTGCTTGGAAGCGTGAGAGAAGAGCATACTAAGCGATTGTTATCCAACTTCTAGTCCCAATGCAAGTTTTATGTGTTTACAAATGATTCCAACTTGTACTTTTATTCAAAGAAAGCCATCCATGTGGTGAAATGAAAGCAAAAGAGGAAATGATGATTTTAAACCCCCTAAGTGCCTATGTGTTTTGACTAATCCCTTTATATGAAGAAGGAACTAAGTATGGTGCAGCTTACAACATGCATGAAATCACTTTTAAGAAGGCTAGGGGCCTTCCCCAAATCACAAAAACCTTACAATGTGTAGTTTTCTGCATAGGTGCGCGGGTCCCATAGTAGACAGTGGTGCACTGAGCACTTGTGCGCAGACCGAAAGAAGCTTATGGGTGCAGGTGCGTAGAACAAAACTGTGGTTTTAGCACATGTGCGCACGATGCACGTCTGTGGGCCAAAAAACCCGCGCACAACTAACACACGGCCGTGAAGAAAATTCCAGATGGAATTCTCTCAATTCAACTTGGAATTGGATGGTTTGCAGGTCGTCTTGGGCCAGTTAATGCACCTGCAGGTTAAATAAACCAAAAGAAGAGCTATAAAAACCCAAATGGGGTAGGAAATTGATACCTTTCCCCAGTGGAGTCATCAATCTGTTGCGCCTCTTTTGCCACATAGATGAAAAAAACAGAGGTGCTTGCAAGCTTAGTTGGGTTTGCTAAGTAGGACAACTGTAAGGAAAAGGGTTAGAGAAAGAAATATAAAAGAACAACTAAGAATTAAACTAAGAAATAAAATAACAACTAAACTAGTGAGCATAGGGACATAAGAACAAAAAAACCAATAAGACTCATGTCACCAATGGTAAGGTTTATATTAGTGAAAGAAAACACCAAGAAGAAAGAGGACTATGAGTCCCTTATTCTTCCAAGGGAGGACTCTTGGACCCCCACAAATAAGCTCTTCTTACAACTTTGAATGAAAATGATGAAAGAATTCCAAGCTAATCCACTCAAGGGGTGAGATGGATTGCCCAATGTAATGGTGCTAGTATACTCTTGATGAGAATAGAGGATTCCTCAAGAGAATAGTAGAAGCATAACTTTGCTATTGAATTCCTTAAAAATGAAGTGCACCCATGGCCTTTTTTTATAGCACCTCTTTGAGGTATTGTGAAACCAACTTGTAGTGTGAAAAGAGGCTAATTAGGGCATTTTTAGGTCTTTGACTAGCCACCCAGTCGGATCCAGTTGATATTTGGGTGTCAAATCAACTTGGAAGCTGAACTAGAAGTGGGTGGGAGGCCGACCAATCTCACAAATGCGTCATTCTCAGATGTTCGCGGCTTTTAGCGACCACAATTGCATATCGGGCTCATGTGCGCTTTTCCTACATTTTTGTTTTGCGCATGTGTGCGTGGACCCTGTGTAGTCATAACGCACATTAATTTTATCACTGGTTGTATAGTTTTGGATCTTTTGGAAATTATTTTGTGGTAATTTTGGTCCATGGGTGACCTCATAACTGTTTGACGATGCTGGATTTTTGTAACCATTTGCGGATGAAATTTCAGTGATAACACACACCCAAGAAACCCTCAATGGCAGAAGAAAATAAAAACGACGGAGTAGACGATCCTATCAATCTATTGCTTGAGCAAGCTCTCATGTCACAGAGGGATGAAATGATGAAGAATTTTGCCCACATCCTTCAACGCCTGTTGATAGCATCAGGAGCATCTTCATCAAGCAACCACTTTGGAGGCACCTCTCCTTTCAAGGTACAATTTAATTTTGATATTCCTATATTTGAAGGACAGATAGATGTAGAAGCCCTAGAAAAATGGTTAACTATGCTAGAAGCTTATTTCTTTGTTCGCAATTTTTTCGACAAAGAAAATATCACCTTCGCACTCCTTAAATCTCTCCCTCATGTCAAACATTGGTGGGAAACTTACTGGGAGCAATGTTCCACAGAGGAGTCTGGAATATATGGGGCCGATCCCACTTGAGATTTTTTTGTGGATGCGGTAAAGGAACAGTATTACCTTGTTGGAAACTATGAGGACCAGTACATGAGATGGACCAAACTGCGGAAAGAGAGGGTCCAAGCGGTTCTGGAGTTCACCAATACCTTCCATACCTTGCGCACCAAGCTGGGTATCAAAGACTCCGAGCGAAATTTGGTTCTGAAATACCGTGTGGCTCTACACAAATACATCCAGACTGAAATGGATTTTCTGAAAATCTCATCACTCGATGCTGCTTATTGATACGCTGTTAAAATTGAGAAGAAATTTAAGCACTAGAACAAACAAGAGTTCGGTTCTGCAAATATGCAACAACCAAAGTATGACAAAGACGACCCTAACAAACAATCTCTCGAAAACTAGTCCAAGACACAAGAAAATAAGGGACACGAGAAGAAAAAGAAGGACACCGAAAAATGGTGTGATTTCCACAAAATCCCCTGGCACAACACCGATGAATGTCGCTCAAAACAGTCATTGGTGGCTGAGATCAAAGACAAGGAGCCGAACCTTGATTCAGAATCTGATTCTGAAAATACTGGTAAATGATAGATCATTGACACAGACCCCACTGTTATTGTCGTGACTGCAACAATTCAACTAGAAGAACTAACAGATATGGAAGAGGGGGAGTGCCTTTTCCATTCATAGATGTGGGTGAAGGGGACCCCACTGCATTTTATTGTTGATAGAGGAAGCCAGAAGAACCTCATCTCAGCAGAGGTCGTCAAACAGTTGGGAATGTCGACAACACCACACCCGAAGCCATACAACATCGGGTGGCTTCACCAAGGATGAGATCCCCGTGTCAACCAACAGTGTCAATTATCATACGACATCCAACCCTTCAAGGATGAGGTATTATGTGATGTTGCCCCATTGGATGTCTGTGATGTCCTCTTGGACGAACCATATATGTGGAGACGCCCTGTTGTTTATGAGTCTCGACCCCATAGTGTCATTGTTACTTTTGGGGGTCATCTCTATAGAATACCAGAGGTAGTTCCAACTACTGTTCCACCTAAGAAGTGTCACAAGGTAGTATATCATACTGCAAAATTCAGCTTCTTCACAGTCTGTTCAAAAGGGGAACAAGAGGACACTGCAACCACTACAGCCTCGCCCCAAGCACCTTATATCCAATAGAAGCAGGTCGACAAGGTTGCAAAAAAGTGCAAATATTACTTCTTCACCCTATCCTCTCATGTATCTCAACTTATTGAACAACCTCAGCCTTAACAGGCTTGTGACAGACTTCCACAAACTGAGCAGCGTGATGTCTCCAGCAAGGCAAGCAGCTCACCAAGATGGAGAGTCAGCAAATGCTTTCCCCTCTCCCCCGAGAACTCAATGCAATGGAGACCATTGCTTCCTAAGGAGGGATTATTGATCTAGGTGGATATCACTAGCCACCCAACTTTTCCAACTGGCTCAAAACAATTTTCTAGCAATTTTGGCAATTTACTATTTTTAGCAGGTTTTAACTTCTGGGGCCATTTTGAGGGCCCAAATAAAGGTTTTTCAAGATCAAGGTTCTCAATTATAGTCAAAGGAATTATTGAGCCCCCAAAATGAATCTCCTCGATGATACCTTTCCAACGAGCTATTATACGCCTAAAACAAAGATCGTATGCAAAAGTTACGACCCTAGGAAGTTGATGTACTAACTTACCCAAATGGCACCCACATGACTTTTGGCGCTTCATCTCCTAGGGTTAGGTTTTTGGATGTCTAGAGTTTTTGGCATTCCTGTTTATTGTAAAAAGGCCTTCAGAGCCTCATTGTAATCATCTTCTTGCGAATGTGAGTAGCTGTCACATCTCTTCTCAGAGATATGTTGCCACCATTCTAGCGAGTCTTTCACTCTATATTTTTACAGTCTCTGTACATTTCTTTCATTAATAGAAATCGTGTATGACTGTATATCTGTATTTATGGTTTCATCTCTGATACATTTCTTCTACATTATTGAATATATGTGATATCTTTGTGCATTTATTTATTATATCTCCACTCTCATTTCGTGCCGAAAATAATCTCGATCACACAATCAGTCTCACTCTCTCTCCACCCCCCCTCTCTCTCCCCCTCCCTCTCACTATATCTCAGCTCAGAATCAATCTCACTCTCTCTCCACCCCATCCTTGTCCATCTCCCATATCTTTCTTTCTCTTCCCCCCCC